>CM023484.1:109430270-109491671 GCA_013339685.2 Hyalomma asiaticum | reverse complement strand
GAGGGTATGTTCAGCTTTCCACTGTTCTCCCTAAAACCCAAGGCTTCATGTAGGGTAGTGCCCAAACGTACACATGGGTGACCTGACTTTATAGTGCGCCCCGTCAGCAGCAGTCGGCGTCCCACAACGTCGTAGCCAGATCCCTGTCGCAGCCCACAGCCACAGTACCGCAGATGTGGGAAAATGAGCGCCGTGACAACCCAGAGTTAGCAAATGCAATAGACCAAACGGGGATCAAGATCGCTATACGCGCATTGCGGTCTTGATCCCACTTCGCTCACAGACACACCAATCTCGATTCGGGTTAGTTTAGGCCATGTGGCAGTGACAGCTGTTAATGGCGATCAAGAAACACAGCCCGTTATGCGGCGTTAACAGTGCCCTTGTGATAACGATACGTGAACCTGGTGCAAGCATACTAAACAAAACACAAGGCACGGTACTCAGGATTACAGCGTGAACGCCGTAGAAGTGGTGTCCACACGTGGAATGAGCCTTCGTGCATCCCCTGGGCACATCGATACCGTTGAGAGCGCTGTCCACACATCCAATCGCGATGGGAATGTCGCCGAGCCGAAGAAATCCCTCCTTCACGGCCGCCCTTTTTGATCGGCCGTTGTAGTCAGGTGGACCAAATGGTTCCACGGCCGGGCACTCACGATAAAAAGCCAGATGCACCGGACGCTCTAGATAACCGTCGCTTGCAACACCCGAATCGTCTCCTCGCTTCCTGCGGAACCTTGTGCGATCTCCCGGTTGCGTAAAACACAGCGCGCGCGACACCTTTTTGAGTGACAGACCCGTCGGTCGATGCATTTCGTGTCCCTCCGCCACTCAATAGCACCAACTTCGCACAGTTTTCTTCGGCGGGCGAAAACGCTGTTGAAGTTAATCATCGCAGAGGTCAGACGCGTCGTACGAATCCCTCTGTTCGAGGCTCGCTGGCGCGCGCCGCCACAGCGAACCTACCGGCGAACCGATCAGAACCATTTTTCATGCCTTCTCAATTCCTTTCAAAGCGCATCAGCCTCTGGCTATGCTAAAAACTATGCCTTTGCCCATCGATAATGTGCGCGTAAACGACATTTTGATGTCCCGACCTTTTGCGCAGCCATGGACGTCACACAACGCAAAAGTTGTTTGACCAATGGCCGACTGCCAAAGGCGGCCAAAGGCACAAAAAACGAACAGAATCACTATGAAGTAGCACGCCTGGCAGCTGTCGTTTACTTCGGAGCGCTTCTTGAGCTTACAAGGCGCATCTTTAGTGAATAACTATTTGGATATTTGGCTTTGCTTTCGCCGGTTCTGTTCTCCACTGTCATTGAATGTGAGGATGGGTTCGATGGCAGTATTTTGTTTCCTTATAATGTTTGCAAATATTTAGTACATTTCAGATCGCGTTCGAATAACGGTCGCTTTTCTTTGTACGCTCCCCATCCAACTCATACATATTTTGTTTAAACATTTTGCATGTCGTCTTCTGTTGATGAAACAGGTTGGATATGACCTCGGCTGTGCTGACCCCCGGGGCAGGCCTTACCAGGACGGAATGGGATGCTTGTTGTATAACGCGCCTGTAAGTATCAATCCTTTCACGTCTTATCCTTTGATTCACTTAAGTTACCTCTGATTTTCCTTTGCTTGAGTACGAAATAATAAATTATAATAGACGAAGAGCCTGCTTTGAAATGTCGGCATAGGTCGGCAGTGTGGGAGAACGCCCACCCTAATTTTTCGAGGACCCGCACTCACTCGCACTCGCCCCCACCCACAATCAGTGGCACTCGCACTCGCACTCACCTCCATTCACAGTCACTGGCACTCGCACTCACCTCCACTCACACTCACTGGCGCTCACTCGCACTTGCACTCACATCCGCTCACACTCACCGGCACTCACTTGCAGCCGCATTCACTTCCACTCACACTCACTGGCACTCATACTCACTTCCACTCACTCTCACTCGCACTCACATCCACTCACACTCACTGGCACTCACTCAACTCGACTCACTCACTGGCGCTCACTCGTACTCGCACTGACATCCACTCACACTCACTGGCACTCACTCAAACTCACCTCCACTCACACTTACTGGCAGTCACTTACACTCGCACTCACCTCGACTCACACTCACAGGCGCTCACTCGCACTCGCCTCCACTCACGCTCACTCGCCCTCACCTCGACTCACACTCATTGGCGCTCACTCGCACTCGCCTCCACTCACGCTAACTCGCACTCGCACTCACCTCGACTCACACTCACCTTCACTCACACTCGTTGTGTGCTTTAAATGTGCGGCATGTCAAACATATGGCAGTAAGTAGCGTAGGTTATTTTTCAATTGTTGCTGCTGCGGAAAACCAGACTAATCACAAATCGAATCACATTTATAAACAACCTTTGGTTGCAGCTATAATGGAAAGTTTGCTCATGATTCTAGGAGGTTAAACCCTATCAAAAGTCACTTGCTGCATGCCTATTGCGCGGCCATAGGAAGGTTCGTTGGAAAGGGTTTTTGGTTGAGTAGCGCCGATATCTAACCACGCGCTATTTAAAACCTTGGAGAAAAATGCAAGAAATAAACGACTGATATTGGTTTCCTAATAATCAAAATGAGTTGAGCAACCGGAACGACGCGTACATGTAATACGGCAAAGCGTTCGAGGGTCCATTTAAAGGATTGCCCTTCCTTCTTTTTCAACAACGCTCTCGGAGTCTTGAAAGTATACTAATAAATAAATATGTTGTTGTTGTTGTTATGTGGGGCTTCACGTCCCAAAACCAGCTCTGATTATGAGAGATGCCGTAGTGGAGGGCTCCGGATATTTCGACCACCTGGGTTCTTTAACGTGCACTGACATCGCACAGCACACGGGCCTCAACATTTCGCCTCCATCGAAATGCAGCCGCCGCAGCCGGGATTCGATCCCGCGACCCTCGGATCAGGAGCCGAGTAGCACAGCCACTACACCACCGTGGCGGGGCATAAATAAATAAATAAATAAATTTTTGCTATTTTGCCACTTTTCGTGAGTATGGTAAAGTGTGCTCAATCGTCAGTCTTTCTAGGGCCTGCTTGCAACAGGATAGCTGCGCACCGTGTAGGGAGAGCCGATGCTTGGAAAACGAGAAGTTGTTAAGCTTTGTCTATTCTTCCCACATTACATATAGACTGTCTTAATAATGAGGTGATAAGAATAATTTGTGCTAGTTACTGTTTCGCGGTCTTCACAGCGATCGCAGAGGAACGTACTTTACCGCAACTTAACCGCAAAGAGTAGTCCCGAATCATTGCTATATGCAGATTTTCCGAAACATCATGCTTAAAGGGCCTGGAGAAAAAGAGCCAGGCCTGCGCGGAACCACAGGACAGTGGCAGCGTAAGCTGGAGGACCGATATTCTTAGAGGTCATTTTAAACGCTTGGGGAAACTAGTGCAACTAGAGGTGGTAGGTATCCGCAGCCCCATAACTCTTATCATTTGGCCAAGTAGGGAAGTACCCACTACGCCATGATTACTGCGGCATTCTAACGTGCAATTCTGTATAACTGCACATCATTGAGAATCTCTTGGCGTCGTTTTCCCGAGAGCGAACCGAAGTGTCGGCCCGGCGTCGACGGCGAGCTGCGGTTTGGGCTTCTCTCTGCACAGCTGTCTGCTGTGCCCAACGCTGCCTTGCTGCAGCCGCGCGCGTAGCTCTGCGATTCGCTTCTTCCGCAGCGGTCCGCACCTTATGAGGAGGCGCCATCAGGTATATCGAAGAGCCAAGTCAAGTTGCTGTCGGGGCTGCGCACGTCGCCTGTCGCATGGCGCATGGCACGATATGACACGATAAAGGGCAGCGGTTCGTAATAATGATGAACGTAAAGTTGAAGAAGATTGTTTCATAATTGTGATGTAGATGATGCCTCTGTAATGGGTGCAGAGCTACCAAGCATGCACCCCTGTGTCCTGTGAACTTATTCCTCGAACTCTTTATGCAATCCACCTTCCGCGACGTTCAGTGGCGTATTATTATTCTGACACGTAATATTACATTTATTAATGAGATTCATCGGCAGGCGTTATACCTGTTTAGGTCTTTTAGCGATGATTTTTGAAGCACAGGCGTAGTGAACTACCTAATACTTTCTATGAGGGCTATACAAACTCAATCCCGAAAAGTACCGACAGCGAGGCCCTAAAAAGAGTAAATGGATATAGGCCGATATCCCTTCGTAATGTCGATTATAAAATATTTGCCAAAGTACTCACAAGTAGGTTGCAGATTATAATCACTAATCTAGTAGGGGATCACCAAACATGTGGAATACGAAGTCGTTCTATACAGACGAATATACATATAGCACGGTCATTTCTTGAGTGCATTGAAGGAAGTGTCGATCAAACAGCTCTTCTTCAGATTAACCTCGCCAAAGCCTTTGACAAGGTACAGCATGGTTTTTTATTGAGCCTACGGCTAGGCGATGCATTTTACGAAGGCATAGCACTTTGTTATAAAAGGTGCACAACAAGGTTAATTGTAAATCGCACTCGGTCAGACGTAATCAAGGTGAATTCATCCGTACGTCAGGGGTGCCCGCTGTCCCCTTTACTTTTTGCCATATATATGGAACCGCTTTGTCTGAGTGTACTTGTTAATTCTAGCATTAGAGGATACAGATATGAAGTTGAGGAAATTAAAGCTTTAGCTTATGCGGATGACATTGCCTTCTTTTGCACAGATAAACCTAGTGTCCAGGAAGCAATAGATACCACACTGCGTTTTTGTGACACTGCGGGAGCTAGAATTAATTTCGAAAAAAGCAGAGGATTTTGGATTGGCCTGTGGGCTTCAACTCCTTCAGTGTTTGCGAATGTTCACTGGAATGAAGCTCCAATTAGGTACCTTGGGGTAACTCTCGATATATAACGTAATTGTGGTCCTCATTGGACGTCTGCCATAAGTACTATACGTCGAAAAGTGGCTAGGCAGGGTCGAGACCTCTCTATTTTTGCTAGAGCTAAAGCATGCAATGTATTTCTAGCGTCAAAACTTATTTATGTCCTGCAGGTGTTGCACTGCTCCCGTGTCCATTTACAGGCATTTCACAGAATATTCGCTTGTTTCATTTGGCGTTCATCTTGGGAAGCTATGAGAAGAGACAATCTTTTCCTACCGCTCGATAAGGGGGGCCTTTGAGGGTCGGTCAACCGCAACTTTCGTCATTTTGAAGATGACCTCTACACTCGTTCTTTGTGTCTCTGTTTCTCTCTTTATGCAAATGCAGCCGATGCTGCGGGGATCGAGCCCTTAGCTCGGAACGGCGCCTGGTCTTTTCTGCAGCCGACACAGTGCCACCGGGGTCGGCCCCCATTTTTGCGAACTCGTCGCGCAGATTGCCCAGCTTTAACAGCTCCAAAATTGTCTCGGTTCCATACTTTTAGGAGTCATCTGCGCTTGCGTCCAGCATTACATCTCATCACTAAGTATCCATTAAGTAAATACGCCGAATTCAACAACAGTGGAAATATCTTTTGTGATTCCTAAGATGTCAATAAAGTTGTAGGCCGCCTCAGATGACCGCGTAATCAGGCAATCGTTTTATGATAAAATTTACAGGGTTGTTCTCCTCTTTTTTCGTGGGAAAGCAAGAGCCAGCGAAATGCGTGGTATATGAAAAAGACGCCCTCTGCCCACCGCTACTAAAGCCGTAAAAGAAAGGCTTCGTGATATAGGATGGTAGAATATACGTTTTACTGCTTAACCGGCAGGGAGATAAGCGGAAGACAGTGCTGCCATGTGTAGTGGAGCCATGCATCTGTTAAGTGTCGCATGGCAGCGCTGCTGTAGCGCCGCGGGAGCGTGCATTCTTCTCTCTTTTCTGGATTTCACGTAATTCGTGGAATTTCCCCTTGCGTCTTGACAAAAACGCGACAACTTCAGCAATAAACTACTGCTTGATTCTGGGGTTATCTGCGAACGACAACCTGAACTGACATGTAAGCCCATAAAGAATCCCATGAACAGTTCAATAATTAAAAGAAATAATTATTTGATACTTACGTATCACAAAAATACTGGTTTCAAGTATTTCCCGCAGTGCAGTGGGGACGATTTTGTAACAGAAAACTTTAATCTCTTCGTACATGATAGCTGCACACTCTCTATGCATCGCCTTTCCCTTAATCCATAGAAGATAGTGAGAAGGCACAATGTTCCTGCGGTTTTCTTTCCGTTCCGCAGTAGCAGTTTGTTTGCCGAAAGTTTATATCAAAGGCAAATAAATAGTATGAAGGCCATATGTGCGCTTGACACTCTCTATGAGCGGCCACAATCTTACCGGGATGCATACATTGGGACAACAGTCTGCTTTGTTAAAGGGCAAGTCCGGCGATTTTTCAGTGTCCACTGATCTCAATGGAAATTTTAATTATGTTCTTGGTACTGTAATAATATATGCCAAGTCAGGCGGTTGTAAGTCATTTAGTTTTCCTGTAAATAAATTTTCGGATTTTTTACCGGATTCCCGTGCAGGCCTCCCTGCGTTTTCCACGTCAGCACCTTCAGCGCTGCCTACCCGGGCCAGCGGGCCGTCAGAAGCAGAACGGCGATACTTCAGCGCTGCGATCGTTGCTGCCAAGTTCACAAAATCTGCCATAACTCAATAGCTCATCGTATGACCTCGCCACTGGCATTTTTCTGGCGCCAACTCCATATTTCTGATGGCGGGGAGGCTGTGACGTCAGCGCATTCCCTGCATGAGCCATTCATTGGTTTCGCTCTCGGCTCGAATACGACTTTCAGTTCGTTAGTATTTAATATTATTGGTGATTCCCTGAGCAAACTGAACCATCCTGGCAGTTACAGGGGCAGCAGTACCACTGGAAAGGAAATCATTGATGTCAGAACATGGCGAAAAAACCGCCGGAGTTGCCCCTAAGGATCGTTCAAGGCAGCATGAGCTTTAAATAAGCAGCAAATACAACGTCTCTTTCCTTCCACATGGTCAACTCGGTGTGGATGGTTAGTACTTTTAGCGCCTAGTATAACAGTGCGTGATTTTAAGAAAAAGAAAGTTCAACAGTCCCTCAACATATTCTTATGAGATGAGAACGCGAAAGCGTTTCTTTTGGCTAGATTGTTGTTGGCGGAGGGGGCGCTGCAAACTGGTGTTGCCGAGTTGTGTTATAAAGAATGACGCAATGTGGGAGGCCGGATTGTGTTTATTTACATGATTTGATGCCATCAAAGTGGTGCCGACACTTAACATGGCTTCTATTTCGCCCTCCAGATAGTATATGCAGATATGCCCGAGGGAGGTCTAGGACATACCCAAGCAGTACGGCCGCCGCGGCATTCTGGGTGGTGTCAGGCAGTCACCGGTGCCGTCACCCCCTTATCCTTCCGGTGACGGTGTAGTTCGGCAGGGACACATAGAAACTATCATGGCCTTGTGATGCGAATAGTAGGTGGACACATACATCACATTCCGCACAATGTATCGGTCGTTGGTGAATGCGTGATCGATGCACGTACATCACGACGTCGTGATCGCCTCAGTGAGCGTCTTCAATTCGACATCGAACTTAGCACTGAGGCGGCGAGTAACGATGGGCATGCAGCGCGTTCGCACGTCGAGTGTTGCTACGGCGACGCCACGTAGCTGGGCGCGCAATTTCGCCAACTCAGCGAAGAAACGCGGCGGCGCGGCCGTACGCCTCTGCAGGTAGGACCAGCGGAGCGGGACGCGCGCCGACTGCCGCTGCTAGAGTTACTGTGTATGCTACCACAAAGAGTTGCGCGTCTGTTTTGCGAATGACGCCAGCTGCGAAGCAACCATGCGGAGCGGTGAAGGTGGCGTTCAGGCCAACTTTTGTGCTGGGTGGGTTCGATCACGGTCGCGGCGGTCGCATTTTCGATGGAGGCGAAAATGCCAGAGGCCCGTGTACTGTGCGTTGTCAGTGCACGTTAAAGAACCCCAGGTGGTCTAAATTTCCGGAGCCCTCCACTACGGCCTTTATCTCCTCTCTATCTCTTTCACTCCCTTTCCCCCACCCCCACGGACGCTTAGCCGTGCTCCCTATATGGGCTGCAGAAATTAGCGTCCTTTCCTAACCGAACCACAATCATCTGCAGCGAACTGGATTATCGTCAGTCAAGTTCAAAGCGAATCCGGCAGAACCTTGCCTGTATCGGAGCGCGTTCCGAGCATTGTTTTTGACGAACACGCATCTCGCTAGACAACTCAAAGTGCGCAGGAAGTGTTTAATTGCGTTTTTACAGTGGCTAGAGATTAACCCTTGAGCATTTATGTGCTAACCGAGTGATCGACCATGTGAACCATCGCGCGACGTCCCATTTCGTATCGCGTCGCATTCGCGCGGAAAATCGCATACATGCGGTTTCGGCTTAAAATCTGCTCAGTGCGATACTAGCCACTGAGAAAAATGAATGCTGCATTTGGCCTGTGTGCCTGGAATAACCAATGTGTACATACGTTGTCAAGTCGAAAGTTGCCAGGAGTAAAGCACACACACTTGACAACATTCTATCATTCTGCATCTCGCGCCGCGTGTTAAAATGAGCAACGCCTTTAATCTGTCTCGTCACTAAGCTGTCGCTGTTTTATTTGGTATTAGGTTTCAAAGCGATATACGAGCGTTGTAAAACTGCCGATGCTCGGTCGGGGATGCCACCTGCAAAAACTGAGCATGGCTTTGCCACATAGCTTTGGTTGCTTGCTGGCCAAGATGGCGGACCAACGCGCAACCCTCCTACCTGAGGTAGCATATACAGTAACTCTAGCCGCTGTGGCGAGTGTTGGCGCCGGCGTCACTTCCGGTGGGAGAGGTCACGTACTTTCCGGGCACGACTTTTGCGGACGCTTTTTGCGGACGGCAGCTGGGCGCGCGCAATCACCAGCCTAGCCAACAAACGCTTACGGGTTAATAAACAGATGGGACAGTGGACCCGGTTTTGATATGGGCTGGCTCCCCACTGCAGCGCTCGACGCACATCTGTCCTCAGCTCGCTGTTACACAATAGTTATAAAATAGAAAAAGGAGGAAAAAGAAGAAACGACGAAAGAAAGAAGGAAGTACATCGGTGCAGGCAGAATGCACGAGCGGTCACTAAATAATGGGGAAGGGTGGTTGGTATGAGTGACTAAAGTGACACGCCATGACATCGTTAACTCGACGCTCATTTCAATTACGTCGCCATTAACGGTAAGTAAACAGCCTCGCTATTCCGACGGTCTTCATGGCGTCGAACTAGCATGAATTGTTTTCCTTGTAATCACGTTCTACTGTGCTCGCCATTATTGTATAGTCTGCACGTTCACTGCGATCTATTGGGAGATCACGATCTTGGGCACAATCGAACAAAGAAACGCACGGAAATTGATGGAAGAGTAATGCGCAGGGTTCTCTGGTGTCTAGAGCGAATAAGTTTCGTTACTGCCTGCTATGGACAAATTGATGCCCTGCCTTCACTCCTGCGTATATTAGACTGTGTGTTTATATGGAAATCGCATGCGAAAGAGACATTGAAATGTCTATATCTCAAGCGCAAGTGACGACAAACGGTAATCCTTCCTCGATTTAGGACGGGAGCTCCTTAGGACGGAAGTCATCGCTGTCCGGTGCTAAACGCGAACAGAACAATATGGGCCGATCAACGAGTTCATCGTGTGTAGTGCGGAAAACTTCCGATGCCGCTCGAAGTTGCAGGTGCGATCCCCGCTGCCGTGGCGTTTCTTATGTGTACTTCCCTCAGCCGCGCTGTTTCATATGTCAATTTAGTGGGACGTTGCTTGACATACCCTCTATAAAATTGAAACTTCTGTGCCGCATACCCGCTTAATGTGGGTCGTCGACCACTCCAGTACGAGCTACAACTGATTGTACTGTTAATCGTGACGTACGTGACGAGCATACGCTAGCGATGAGCGTACGCTCGTCCAGGTGCGACCGCGCAGACGCCTCGCATGTTGTCTGCACGCCGCGTCGTGGCGTTTGTACATCGTCCACACGTACCTGAACGCACAGCACGTCGTTGCGCACGTCTCCAAGCCGCACGCAGGTTGAGGAATTTGATGTCGGGCACTGGAGTTCCCGCGGGCACAACACAGCGCGTCGATGCACGTTCACGGCACTCGACGAAGTGCATGAAGAAGCCGTCCCCACAGGGCACTAAGGCACAACTCTCGAAAGAGAGGCCACCGCACCATACTGTCAGTACGCACTGCACTGCGGGCGGGCTGTCTGGGCGAGAGGGTAATCGGGTAATGGTCTGATCCGGCCGTGTCGGCGTCGCGCTTCCACTCGTAATAGCAGCGCTCCGACACTACTGCCAGGCAGCACCATGACGGAAGAACGTGGGTAGTCCCTTGTTTATCACAAGGAGGCCCGCCGTGGTTACCGCATCGTGAAGGTCACCGCCGCGTCTCGTTGTGGTGTGACAGCCTAAGCTCACGTGGTGCGCGTTAAAATTCCCGCAAAGCACACCATCGGGCGACAGCACAGCAGGAAGCGCGGGCACGAAACCCAAACCGCCAACTGGCGCACATACATACTCGCAACGGATGTGTCCACTCGGTCAATTCGCACCGTGGCCGCCACACACTCCACTGTGGAGCTACAGAAGCTCTCTGTGGGGACCACGGGAAGGGCGAGTGTCCCGCGGATGTATAAGGCGGCACGGGGCTTCCCAGACGGGTGAGAGTCGTCGGAACACGGAGCGTCACTGCACTCACACAGTGCCCACGGAGTGGACCAGCTGTAACCGATGTAGCGGGGTAGCGATACGTCCTCCGCACGCTCGTACATTTCCTGTAACGTTAGGGTATCGTAGTCGCGCGGGAAAAGGCACGCCGCCAGCTCGGCTTATCGGCGGCGCATGGAATTGCAGTTCCACTGCAGTGTGCGCGGCCTCAGTGCACGGCGACTGCTCGCCATGGTTGGGGAAGAGTGCCTGGTGCGTGGCCAGCGCAGCATCACACAGCGGGCGAACGGGAGTCGGGAGGAAATTCATGGCAGCCGAGACTGCATCCGCGAGTACTGCTAGGACGGCCTCCTTCCTGTTCGTTGCGTTGTGGCCAGCGGGCGGGCGTGTTTTGCGGGTGGTGACCGCCGAAAACTTTACTCCCTGCTGGACGGGCTGGTTAGCGCGTGGTGCAGGGGCTTCGGGGGCGGCCAGGCTGGCGATGGCGAGTGCCTCACGGCGCGAGAGTTGCCCGGTGGATTTCGCGCGCACTTGAAGAATGTCCACTCTTCCTGCCATCGGGGGACAGCGTGGTTCGGTGGCGAGGTGCTCGCCGCCGCAGAACCTCGGCGACGCCGCGGTGCAGTCCGTGGGCGTGTGGGCCCCCCGCAGCAGAAACAACGCTGATCCAATGTGCACATGAGCTCTGTGTGGCCGTAGCGTGCACAGCGATCACATTGGAATGGTCGGGGGCGGCGAGGACGCACTGCTCGGCGCTGCTTGTAGAGCTCCACGTCGGTTGGCGGCGTTGTCCCGCTAAAGCGCACCACAACATTGCAGCCAGCACGGGAACACTGAATCACCGGGAGCCGCGAGCGGATGTTGTTACGGGTCTCCGCCTCGCCGAACGCGGAGTCTACATTACATATTATGCCGCTGCACGAGTTTGTGGACGCCTGTTTGGCATAAGCAGCGACACCACATACATCGTTGACGGCGAGCAGGGGACCCAGCGCTGTTCCGACGGGGACGCCAACTGCCACCACATTCCTTCGGAAGTTGACACGAACATGGGTGCCGACACGGGCTGCCGGCGAGAGGGGGCCGGGAGAGGAGGTCGTTGTCGCTACTATTAAACAAGCGGAAAATCCAGGGACCAGCATTACGTGCCTTAGATATGCATGTCTCTAGCTGAACCACAAGAAATTTATTTTTATTTATTTTTTTTATTTTATTTATTATATCCTCAATGGTGCCGTATGGAACATTACATGAGGGGTGGGTGAAATAAAAGAGGAGGTATTGATGAAAATGATGGTTAAGATACAGGTAAGTGTGCCTCTTGGATGGCATTCTTGAAGCGCGTAAAATTGCGGATGACTGCTGCCTCTTCCAGAAGGTCATTCCAGTCTTGGGCGGTGCGCAAGAAGAACGACTGCTGAGATGATGTGGTGTGTGCACGTGGCGGGATCACAGCGTTTTGATGACTTGTGCGATGACCTCGATGGACTGTTTGGATAAGCTGGTTGTCACGTGTGGCTGAATGAAAGAATCTGTGGAAAAGACGAAGACGCGCAATATGACGACGAAGAGCGAGGGTAGGGAGTTTTAACTGGGATTTTAGGGCGGAGATGCTGGAGTAGCGGGAGTAATCTGAAGTAATGAATCTGGCCGCTCGGTTCAGGACAGACTCCAGAATTTTAATATGGTTAGTTTGGTAGGGGTCAAAGACGGCAGATGCATATTCAAGTTCAGGTCTGGCAATGGCAATATAAGCGAGTAGTTTAACGGAAGGTCGTGCCATGAAAATGTTACGGCGTATGTAACCAAGGGCGCGGTTAGCGGAGTGAGCTATGTCATCTATATGGTCACCCCATGATAGATCTCTTGAAAGATGGACACCTAGGTATTTGATCGAGTTAGTAGCAGCTATATGACAGTTGTTGATTGTGTAGTAGCCGGCGCGTAGTTTCTGCGACCATGGAAAGAAATGAGTAATGTTTTATTCGCATTAAGCGACATCATCCACGTGCTACACCACTGTTGGATGCGTAAGAGGTCATGCTGCAGGGAAGAAATATCGGTAGAGTTATGTATTGGGCGGTAAAGGACACAATCGTCGACAAAAAGACGAATGTTAGATTCAACAAAAAGTGGAATTTTTTTCAAGTTCCTTGCGCGAAGAATGGACAATCACAGAAAGAACAAGGCAGAGAGAAAGAGCGCAAACTATCAACTGGTTTATTTGTTCTTGAATCAGCTTATATAAGCATGTTTAAAAAAGTGGCAAGTAGGCATGGTGTCGATGTGGTGTTTGCGGCACCTAAGAAATTGGCCGGGCTATGCCCTAGGATTAGCGGGAAGGAAGCCCGAGGCAGCGGTTGCGGAATCCATCATGGCCATAATTTTGTGAAGTGTGCCACGAAGGTGGTATATGAAATACCCCTCAGGTGTGGAAGGTCTTACGTGGGCCTAACCGGGTGATGCGTGAATGAACAGCGGGGGAGCATGCCTTGTCTCTAGAAAAAAGAGAAGGAGCGAATTTGCCCGCTGATTGCAACAAGTGCATGGGATGCGAGCCTTTACTAAAAATGACCAGGATACTCGGGAGTGGCCAGACCAGAGTTGGCCGTGAAGTATTAGAAGCATTTTTTATTAAAGATAAAGGTGATAAATGTGTAAGCGACACTTCTGTGACCTTGTATAAGACTGAAGACAAGCATTTGCGCACGTGTATGTGACGTGAGGCGTTCTGAATTGTATGCTTCCCCTTTCACTCCCTTTCAACCCTATTTCCTATCTTTGTGACGTTTGGACATGCTTATATAAGCTGATTCAAGAACAAATAAACCAGCTCATAGTTTACGCTCTTTCTGTCTGCCTTGTTCTTCCTGTGATCGTCCATTCTTCGCGCAAGAAACTTGAAAAAAGTCATGCACCAACTCGCCCAGCAAGAAGTCCTAAGAAAGTGGAATGTCGTTGATATATGTTAGAAATAAGAGAGGCCCGAGGACGCTACCCTGGGGCACGCCGGACAAGACAGGGGAGAGGTTGGAGGTAAGGTTATTAACATGCACAAATTGTTTGCGGTTTGTTAGGAATGCTTTGATCCAGTTGAAAACATGCTGGTGAAGGCTTAGACCTGAGACTTCTAGCAGGAGACGACCGTGGGGCACCTTGTCAAAGGCTTTTTCGAAATCTAGCAACAGTGTATCAACTGGGATGCTACGGTCCATGTCGAGGCGGATGTCATGCAGAAGTAATGTTAGTTGGGTCTCGCGTGAGTGACCTTTACGAAAGCCACGCTGGTTTTGGTGAAAAAAACTTCCAGATCACAAAAAGCTGGCAACATGAGAGAAGATCACGTCTTCCATGATCTTACAACAAACACTAGTGAGCGAGATGGGACGGTAATCACCTGCGTATAAGCGATCGCCCTTCTTGAAGACTGGAATGACCTTCGCAATTCTCCAGTCCAATGGGACTTCACCTGCGTCCAGCGACTGCTGAAAAATTATTGACAGTATGGAACCGTAGACATGGTTTAGTATTTTTAAGAATTTTGGCATTGGTGCCATCTATACCTCATGGTGAATAATTTTAAAGGGCCACTAAACAGGCTCCTATTTTTTTTTAACCCAAACCACGGTCGGTCTGGACGCGCGCGTTCGCTCAAAGAGGGAGCGAACGCGCGCGTCCAGACCGGCCGTGCCCAAACAAGCTAACTCAGACGCTTGCGGCGACTACATTCTGCGCATATGGCAGCGTTGCGCGCTACACAGACGCCGTATTTCAAACAAAAAAAATCCCGCGTCTCTTTCCTGCGATTGACCAGCGCTCCTTACATCCTAGGTGTCGTCATGTTCTACCGTGAACAACTTTGCGCAGTTGTAGCTCGTTCATTGGCCGAAATCAGGTCTGTTGTCAGACCCTGTGGCCATCCCACCGGCGTGAGCCAACACCACCTAGAAAAAAAGAAGGCCTCCGCATCACCTGCTCTACTTGTCAGTTACGTCACGCAAGTCGGATCTGCGTTCCTGAAACGCGGCGCGCGTTCTGTAAAGTGGGCGGAGTCTCGACAGCGCGCCGCGCCTAACCTCTCCTCGGCAGAGAAGGGTGGGGAGGCCGACCGATTAAAAAATGTAGGAGCCTGTTTAGTGGCCCTTTAAATGCGAAGCATTTCTTAGCGAACTTCGGCGAGTTTGAGCGTATCTATCTATCTATCTATCTATCTATCTATCTATCTATCTATCTATCTATCTATCTATCTATCTATCTAGCCGCCTACGATTTTGTGCTCTCCTTGCCGTTTCGTTAATGGGTTGTGTACGAAAATTGGTATGCCACAACATGACTGCATGACAAACATAAATGACAGGTCATAACTTGAAAATCATGACATGCATGTCACGAGCGACATGATTTACATGCCACGGTCTTGGTGCTCTCCTGGCCGTTTCGTTAATGGGATGTTTACGAAAATTGGTATGCCACAACATGACTGCATGAAGAATATAAATGACAGGTGATAACATGAAAATCATGATATGCATGTCATGAGCGACATGATTTCCATGCCACGGTCTCGGTGCTTTCCTGGCCGTTTCGTTGATGGTATATTTACGAAAATTGGTATGGCAAAACACGACTGCATTATTATTATAAATGACACGTCATAACATGAAAATGATGACACGCATGTCATGAGCGACATGATTTACATGCCACGGTCTTGGTGCTCTCCTGGCCGTTTCGTTAATTGGATGTTTACGAAAATTGGTATGCCATAACATGACTGCATGACGAAAGTAAATGACAGGTCATAACATGAAAATCATGGCATGCATGTCATGAGCGACATGATTTACCTGCCACGGTCTTGCTGCTCTCCTGGCCATTTCCTTTATTGGATGTAGACGAAAATTGGCGTGGCACGACATGATTGCATGCGGACATAAATGACAGGTCATAACATGAGCATCATGACATGCCTGTCACGAGCGGCATGATTTACATGCCACGGTATCCGTACTTTCCTGGCCGTTTCGTTAATATGTTGCATACGAAAATTGGTATGCCACAACATGACTGCATGACGAACATAAATGACAGGTCATAATATCAAAATCATGCCATGCATGTCATGAGCGACATGATTTACATGCCGCGGTCTTGGTGCTCTCCTGGCCGTTTCGTTAATGGGATGTTTACGAAAATTGCTATGGCAAAACACGACTGCATTATCATCATAAATGACAGGTCATAACATGAAAATCATGTGTAGTGAAGAATAGCAACGCTAGTCAGAGAGACAGGGTGCGCTACTTGCGGAGGAAGAAGACGTTCGGAGAGCTCAACGCGCGTGCTGCCTCCGCGATTGCCAAGGCTTCAGTCGCGACTGTTTTCTGCCGATCTTGGCAAGCAAGACCCTTGACTAAACGCCCTGTTTCAATTGGGGGAAGGTGCCGGGTATCAAAACCCTGGAACTACGAAGCCGTACGTTACCTTCTCCAGTCTCTACCATGGCATCGGACGACGAGCAGCAGCATTCTCCCACGAGGCCAACAACACCAACTATTCTCTGTGCCGGCTCCCTTCGGCAACGCGACCCTCCTTTCTTCAGTGGCGCCGATGACAAGGACGCGGAAGACTGGCTCGAGGATTACGATCGGGTGAACAAGGTCAACAAATGGGACGATATCCACAAGCTCACTAACGTCCTATTTTATTTGACCGAAGTAGCCAGTCTGTGGTTTCATAACCACGAGTCTGACCTCAACACCTGGTCTGCCTTCAGAACGGCATTCGTGGAACTTTTCGGACGGCCGGAACTTCGCAAGCTACGCGCCGAACAGAGTTTGCGAGGTCGGGCTCAGCAAAGCGGTGAGAGTTACACCTGCTACATCGAAGATGTGCTCAACCTTTGCAGGCGCGTGAACCCGTCCATGTGAGAGGCAGAAAAGATAAAACACATCTTGAAAGGTATTACTGATGATGCGTTCCAGATGCTCATCGCAAAGAACCCGCAGACAGTCGCGGACGTCAGTCAATTGTGTCCGAGCTATGACGAGCTCTGCAAACAGCGTCAATCTACTCGTCGAGCCGGTTCATCACCTACTCCAACAGTCTCGGCACTGATGACCGCTGGTCTTGCGGAAGACCGCTCTGCATTAATGTTAGAGCTCAAACAGTTTGTACGAGAGGAAGTTGGGCGCCAGCTGTCGCTGATGCCATGCACTGAACATGCTCCATCGACGCTGCCGCCACCGATACAGCGTGTCGTCCAGCAGCAAGTTGCCGAAGCGCTTCCCTCAGCCGTTTCTACGTTGCCTGTGACTACTCCGCTTACCTACGCCGAAGCGCTGGTGACACCTCCACGTTTCCCTGTCGCGAACACCTACGTGCCCGCGCGCACCTTTGTGTCATCGCCCCCACTTGCGCAGCAACCAAGCCGTCCGTTCTACCGACGGTCACCACGTCTTCAAAACCTATGGCGCACCCAAGACAACCGCCCCATCTGCTACGCGTGTGGTTTCCCGGGTCACGTAGCGCAATTTTGCCAACGACGTGAGTTTTTGCCACAGGAAGACGGGCGACCAAATACCTACGATTTTGCACCGAGACCTCAGGCGGCATCATCTGGCCCACCTCCCAGCGGAGACCCGTACTCCTCAACGCGTCGGAATTTCCGCGCACGCCGATCGCCATCGCCTCGACGCCGTTCTCTTTCTCCACTGCTACAACGCCCTCAGCCTGTGCCTGAGGAAAACTAGCAGCCGCAGTTCCGGAGGCAAGAACTGCGAAGCTTACCAACTTTTCAAGACCTTGTTTTTCGCCTTGTAATGTTGTTGCTGTTTCTGTTGAAGGTCTGCCCGTTCTCGCACTTGTTGACACTGGAGCCGCAGTGTCTGTAATGACTGAGAATCTTTGCCGCAAGCTCCGAAAAGTGACGACGCCTCTTAGCGACTTCGTATTGAGCACTGCGAGTGCGCAACACATACGGCCTTTTGGAGCGTGTACAGCACGGGTTGTTATTGAAGACGTTCTATATACCGTGGAGTTTGTAGTGCTACCGAAGTGTTCACATGATCTTATACTGGGTTGGGACTTCCTCCGCACTCATCATGCTGTCATCGACTGTGCTCGCGCAGAAGTCGAGCTGTCGCCGTTGTGCGATTCTGCTTCAGGCGACTCATCGTCATTGCCTACGAAAGTGTTCGTTGCCGCCGACACTGCGATACGTCCTCTCTCCTCTGTTTCGGTACCGCTTTCCTGTGACGTGTCCACTAGTTCAACTGTTCTCTTTATACCTTCGGAAAGCGCCATTCGCCGCAAGTGCTTCCTGATTCCTTTCGCCATACTCACAATTCAAGGCAACTCCAGCGCAATCTACATTTCAAATCCATTTCCCTGCCCTTCGAATTTACTGCGGGGGGAGTGCATTGGCAGCGTTGACGAATGTGATCCGTCCTCAACATGCGTTGTTCATGACAAGCCGAATTGCTTTACGATTGACGCTATTGACGGTTCTGCTTCAACATCCATGTCATCATTTACTGAGGCACTTTCTCGATGCATCGACGACAACCTCACGGCTCAGCAGCGTGCCGAGATAATCTCCCTTCTTGAGGGCTTCAGCACCAGTGTCGATCACCACCAACCATCCCTGGGCCGCAATACGACCGTAGCTCACAGCATCGACACTGGTCTACACGCTCCTATACGTCAGCGTCCATACCGTGTGTCAGCATCTGAGCGCCGCATCATCGCTGAACAAGTTGATGACATGATTAACCGCGGTGTTGTCGAGCCATCGGACAGCCCGTGGGCTTCACCAGTTGTGCTCGTAAAAAAGAAAGATGGCTCGATACGGTTTTGCGTCGACTACCGCAGGTTGAAAAAGATCACGCGCAAGAATGTCTACCCTTTACCTCGGATAGACGACGCCCTCGAATGCTTGCAAGGCGCAGAGTTCTTCTCGTCCTTAGATCTGCGCTCAGGTTACTGGCAGGTACCGATGGCTGAGGCTGATCGCGTCAAAACTGCGTTTATCACTCCTGATGGCTTATACGAATTCACCGTTATGCCATTCGGGCTCTGCAACGCACCTGCCACTTTCGAGCGCAGGATAGATAAGATCCTCCGTGGCCTTAAATGGCAGACGTGCCTGTGCTACCTCGACGATATCGTCGTATTTTCCGTGACTTCTCAACGCATCTTCGACGCCTCGAAACAGTGCTCACGTGCCTCATCTCCGTGGGCCTACAGCTCAATCTCAAGAAATGTCGCTTTGGCGCCCGACAGCTTCTTATCCTGGGCTATATGGTCTCCCGCGATGGCATTCTTCCGGATCCGACGAAACTTCGGGCCGTTGCCGAGTTATAGCGTAGCAGAATGATTAAAACGCTGGCCAGCGTCTCGGCACTTCGTGACGTCACTGTGGCCGGGACATAAAAAGCTCGAACGGATTGTTTGCGGCAATAAACGCTCTGGTGTTCTGGATCACTGTACTGCGTCCAAGTTACTACATTGGCGACGGGATGGGATGCGCTTGCTCGGGCCTGCCGAGCGTCGACTAGCCACTGGGAGTCCGCACCTAAGGGAGGCGTTCCTGCAACGCTAAAGCTATTGGAGGCTATGCCTGGACACTACACCGGCCGTCTACCCAACGCAGCAGGCGTCTGTATGTGACTCTTAAGGCGTCTTCGCAGTGCCAAGTGGTGTGAAGCCTGGCAACGCCGCAACGGACGCTGAAACATCGAGAAGGCTAGGATACAATAAGTGCATTTTCACTCTGTTTTAGCTACAGCCATGTCGAGGTTGGGCAAAATAGAAGAGCTTCACGCCAAGGTTCAGACGTTTGATTCGTACTTAGAGCGTTTCGAGCACTTTGTAAGTGCGAATGACATAGCTCAAGAAAAGAAACTCTCAGTATTTTTGACAGTGATCGGGGCGGAGGCGTATGAAGTACTAAAAAATTTGGTTGTACCATCCCTCCCTGGAGAGAAGACTTGACGAAGTCAAGGTTCTACTGAGAAACCATTACAGCCCCCCGATATCAATTATAGCTGAGAGGTGCCGATTTAACTGCAGGGTGCAGCTTGAGCATGAAAGTGTAGAAGATTTTATCACTGAGATAAAGCATTTGTCTCGGAAATGTGATTTTGGGTCCTTTCTCAAAGACGCCATGCGTGACAGGCTTGTGGCAGGAATCCGCAGCGAAGACATTCAAAGGGCTCTATTCACGGAAGAAAACCTGAGCTTTGAAAGTGCTTGCAAAATTGCGCTTGCGCGAGAGCTAGCAGCCAAGCAAACAGCAATACTGCAAGCAGGAGGCACAAACTCGGATGTAAATGCCGTCAAATCTGAAGTGAATCCGACGGCACAAAAGAATAGATCTATGCAGCAGAATGAGAAAAGAAAGACCAAGTGTAGTTGTTGCGGTAAGGAGCATGACTTCGACAACTGCTCGTACAAGAACTATAAATGCAACCGGTGCTCTCAGGTAGGTCATCTACAGCAAATCTGCCCAAGAAAGGCTCTACACAAGAGAACGCACATCGTGTCAGAATCATCCAGTGAAGATGAGCACACGATGTACGCGTGCCGCGATTCATCTGGCAAGAAGGGCTACATAGTTACCATGACCATAGAAGGAAAGAGGGTTCCTGTGCAAGTCGACACTGGTGCCGCGGTGACTGTGGTTCCTGAAGAGGTGTATCGGTCGACTTTTCCGCATGTTAAATGTGAACCTACGGCGGTTGTGCTGAAAACTTATACTGGCGCAAAGATTAATGTTTTGGGGGAGTGTCAGGTGAAGGTGCAGTATGATGAGCAACAAGCTGTCTTACCGGCTGTTATTGTGCATGACGCTGAGCGAAAGTTACCAGTTCTTTTAGGTAGGACATGGCTTGAGAAATTTCAGCTTAATTGGCAGTCATTGTTCTCGTTAAGTATAGATGATAGAGTTGCTTCACTACGAGAGAAGTACGCGGGAGTCTTCTCACCAACATTAGGCGCTATCAAAAACTATGAAGCGCAGATTGTCCTAAAACCAGGAGCTTCCCCTGTGTTTTGTAGAGCCAGGCCTGTGCCTTTTGCATTACGCGAAGCGGTTGAAAAGCAGCTGGATGAACTGGAGAAACACGGCGTGGTTACACGAGTGAGTCACAGTGACTGGGCTACTCCTTTGGTTGTAGTTCCCAAAAAAGAAGGTGATAAGCTACGGCTTTGTGGTGACTTTAAAGTCACCGTTAACCCTGTCCTTAAGATGGACCATTAGCCATTGCCGCAACCAGAGGAGTTGTTCACGTCAGTTTGCGATGGAAAACTATTTTGCGTGCTTGACTTGTCATCAGCTTATCAACAAGCCGTGTTAAGCGAGGAGTCAAGGCGAATCCTCACTGTTAACACTCACAAAGGGCTGTATCAATTTAATCGTCTTCCGTATGGTATTGCCAGCGCTCGAGCGCTGTTTCAGGCACTCATGGATAAAGTGCTCATAGGAATAAAAAACGTGGGCTGCTACATCGACGATGTTATCATTGCAGGCAAAGACGTGAATGAGTGCTATAAAACATTGGACATTGTCTTGAAACGCCTGAGCGAGCACAATATTACTCTCAGAACGGAGAAATGCAAATTCTTTCAAAGCTCAGTGCGCTATCTGGACCACCAGCTCAGCTTAGAGGCATTTATCCTACTGGGGGGAAGGTTAGAGCCATAAAAGATGCCCCTCCGCCAAAAAACGTGACAGAACTCAAAGCATATTTAGGTTTGCTGAACTTTTACGGGAAGTTCATGAAGAATTTAGGAATGGTGGCAGCACCATTGCACAAGTTGCTAAGAAAAGAGCAAAAGTGGATCTGGTCAAAAGAGTGTGGTGACGCTTTTGAAGCCACTAAACAACTGCTTATCAACAGTCGAGCGCTTACATACTTTGACGTCCGTAAACCACTTGCGCTACAGTGTGATGCTTCCGCGTACGGTGTTGGAGCTGTTATTTTTCATGTGATGTCAGACGGCCAATTGCTTTTGCCTCGCGAACTCTGACACCAGCGGAGCGAAATTATGCCCAATGTGAAAGGGAAGCGCTCGCGCTGATTTTTGGGCTTAAGAAATTTCACAAGTTTCTCTTTGGTCGCCAGTTTGTACTCTACACCGACTATGAGCCACTTCTTGGTATTCTGGGCCAAGACAAACCAACCCCCTCCCTAGCTGCGGCTAGACTACAAAGGTGGTCGTTAATACTGGCAGCACACCAGTACACCAGCCAATTCAACTGTTGTGTGTGCCAGCGTGCACGCACAGCAGTTGAATTGGCTCCTCTACAGACTTGGCCATATCCTGCAAAGTGTTGGCAAAGACTTCATGTAGACTTTGCGTCAAAAGATCAACACAACTTTCTGGTTGTGGTCGACGCCTATTCTAAGTGGATTGAAGTTTGGGTGATGTCTTCAATGACTGTATCGCAAACAATACGCACGCTGCGTAGTGTTTTTTCGGCGTACGGCTTCCCGGAAGAAATTGTTAGTGATAATGGGCCACAGTGTACTTCACAGGAGTTTGCCGACTTTATGGCCAAGAATAATATAAAACACACAAAGACACCGCCCTATCACGCAAGTTCTAATGGGGCTGCCGAACGCCTAGTACAAACTACCAAACAGCTGTTGCTGAAACAGGTGCTTGCTCAGTCTGAAACTAGGGAAAAGAAATCACTGCAGGAAGGAACAGATAGTTTCCTTATGTCCTACCGCAATACACCACATACGCTTACAGGTAAGACGCCAGCCGAACTCTTCCTGAAGCGGCAGCCTAGAGTGAAGTTAACCTTCGTGAAACCGGACTTCGTGAGTGATATGGTGAGGAAACAACACCGCGTTAAAGTAGGATGTGACGCCAAAAGAGGTGGTGAAGAGAGTGTGGGTGAAGTGTGTGCGCGGCGAGATTTCTTCCTGGGAAGAGGGCATAGTGACGCAAGTGGTTAGCCCCGTGACCTATCTTGTGCGTGTGGCGATTCGTCCACGTTCACCATTTGCGCCCATCATTCGCTTGCCCGGAAACGGGTCTCCGAGTGCCTACTCCTGCTGCTCATCCACCACCAATTGACCCTTTGATGGAGACGCCCATTACGCCTACACACCACCACCGCAAGAGACAAAGTCGTTTGTTGAGCCACAGACGCCTCGACCAGTTGGTTCGCCATCATCTCTACAATCGAGCCCCGCTGCAACAACTTCGACGGTTCCCAGCTCAACTCTGCCGCCTCCTTTGCCACCCCACTCGCCGTCAAGTGGTCCTTATCTGGATACCACCGCTGCAGATTCATCTTCAGTGCCTTTGAGGCGAAGTGCACGGGAGCGTCGTCAGCCGGACTGGTTTAAGCATTCTGACTATAAGTGATGTGTATTTGCTTATTTCTTTTGGATTAAGTGGGGAGGATTGTTATAGCGTAGCAGAATGATTAAAACGCTGGCCAGCGTCTCGGCACTTCGTGACGTCACTGTGGCTGGGACATAAAAAATTGACGGCAAATCCACGAGGTGAATGATGATGAGATTGGGCGAAGCTCTTGGAAGTAATCATCGGTTAAACCGTGAAATTTCTTCCGTTAATTCGCCCGATAAAAATGACGTGAAACGATTGATTAAATGTTTTATCAAACTTTTATTGCTGGTTTCCGTTGTCCTTTCATTATGACCGCTTTGTGGTCGGTGAAATGTAAGCTAAGTGGTTCTTGCACTGGTTGCAGATGAAAACCATTGCTTTACCTGGCGTCTTTCGTTAAGCAGCTGGCGTCTTTTCGTTTTGCTTTAGAAACATCTGGCGTCTTTCGTTAAGGAGGAGGGAGGAGGAAAAAGCTTTAATAAGAAAACAAAAATTAAAGGCAGTTCAGGGTGGGGCCCTCAGTCCAGGGCTCCACTGGCTCTTGCGGCTCGCTGGGCTTGGTCCAGGAGGGCCAGTTGGCTCTCCCGGTCCTCGCTTGCGAGCAGTGCCTCCCACTGCCGAATGAAGTCTGCTACCCACAGAAGGGGTGAGTTGATGTTTTTTGGTCTAGCCGCACATTCCCACGTGATGTGGGCTAGCGTAGGTTTTTCGCCACACCACGGACAGGTGTTTTTGTAACAGGCTGGGTGCATCTTGCAGAGAAGGTTGAGGTGCGGGTATGAATTGGTCTGTATACGACGCCAGTCCCGTGCTTGCGTTCTATTCAGTTTAGGGTGCGGTGGCCCGAAGGTGCGTCGCTCCCTCCTCTGAATCTCTAATATGTCGCGTACTATGGATGGAGGTTCCTCTAGAGCGCTGCCCGCTGCTCGGTCGTTGCTTCCTCGAGCGATGCGGTCTGCCCTTTCGTTACCTTCCAGTCCGTTGTGCGCTGGACACCACATTATGCTGTGGTCAATGTCGAGGCATGAGCCGAGAATTCTTGCGACGCTGCGCGGTAGCGTTCCCCGCATGAAGAGTCGACACGCTGCCTGCGAGTCTGTGAGTACATAAGCGGGCTGACCCTTAAAGTCGGCGTCTCGTATGGCCAGTGCAACGGCTGCAGCTTCGGCTGTGCATACAGAGGCGGTCTTCACCATGGCAGTTATCGTGGTGACTTTGTTGCTTGCGGCGATCGTGTAGAAGTCCTTGCGAGAAGTTGCGCTCGTGTCCGTGTAGTACGCTGTTGGGTCATTTCCGAATCGCTTCTGCAGGGCTCTCGTCCTGGCCTGCCTTCGGCCTGCGTGGTATTTAGCACTCATATTTCGTGGAATAGGTGCGACGTATAGTCGATCTCTCAAATCTCGGGGCAACAAATCTGTTTTGTCTCCACAGAACGGAGGTCGAGGGTCGTATCCCAACCGTTGTAGGATAGACCGGCCCTGGGGCGTGGAGCTCAGCCTCAGCTGGCGTCTTTTCGTTTTGCTTTAGAAACATCTGGCGCCTTTTCGTTTTGCTTTTAGAAAACATCTGGCGTCCTTCGTTGGTTTATTTCATCAATCAACGGCGTTTTGAACAAAATTTTTATTGTTTAATCACGCACAGGAGAAATCTCACCAGGCACTACCTTGGAGGTAAACAATGGCTGCTACTGGGAATGAGAGACAGCAGAAGTCGGCTTTTAACACTCCTACTTCTACTAACGTTTCCTACTGGAAAATGCCAATGGCTGCTAATGGGGAATGAGAGACAAAAGAATGCGGCTTTTAGTTAACGCGCACGCTGCGAATTTGTTTTAATGTTCAACAACGCACAGGAGAAATCTCCCACCGGCACCACTTTGGAGGTCAAAGCGTAAGACTGGTTACGCACTACGACGACTACGACGAGGGACGAACGGGTGCCGCTTTAAGGAGCTTCGCCCCTAAAAGCTCGAACGGATTGTTCGCGGCAATAAACGCTCTGGTGTTCTAGATCGGTGTACTGCGTCCAAGTTACTGCACCTAAACCACGGACGTCGAAGGAACTTCGCAGTTTCATAGGCCTTTCGTCTTATTTTCGTCGTTTCATCCGCAACTTTGCCTCCATCATAGCGCCTTTGACGGACCTCCTCCGCGATAACCACGATCTTTCGTCATGCTCACAAGAATGCTACGAAGCCTTCGCCACACTCCGCCGCCGTCTTACGTCACCTCCCATATTGAGACATTTTGACCCACGCGCCCCGACTGAAATTCATACGGACGCTAGTGGTGTCGGTCTTGGAGCTGGGCTTGCCCAACGTCAACCTGGATTTGACGAGTACGTCGTTTCCTACGCCAGCCGTGCGCTCACCAAAGCCGAAGCCAACTATTCAGTTACAGAGAAAGAGTGCCTAGCCATCATATGGGCCATAGGAAAGTTTCGACCTTATCTTTCGCCATATCTTCGCCATTCACTATGGTGACGGACCACCATGCGTTGTGTTGGCTTTCTTCACTGAAAGATCCATCGGGCCGTCTCGCGCGCTGGGCGTTACGCCTCCAAGAGTACGACATCCAAGTCGTCTGCCGATCTGGACGGAAACATTCTGATGCCGACGCTCTGTCCCGGTCACCGCTACCATCTCCCACCATGTCCCAGACGTTACCCACATCCGACGCGTCATCACTCTCCGTCGATAACATGCTCCTGGAGCAACGAAAGGACCCCTGGCTGGCTTCTCTTATAGACTTGTTGAGCAGGCCTACGTCAGAAACGATCACTCGGGAAATGCGTCGTCAACTGCACCACTTCGCTCTCCGGGATGGCTAGCTATACCGGCGAAACTATCTCGCCGAGGGCCACAAGCGGCTACTGGTTATATCCCGTCATCTTCGCTCAGATATCTGCGCCTCCTTTCACGCCGATCCTCATTGTGCACATGCTGGAGCGTTGAAAACTTACACCCGCCTTCGTCACCGTTAGTACTGGCGTGGCATGTACCGCTTCGTCCGCCGCTATGTGCGTTCTTGCCTTGATTGCCAACGGCGGAAGCATCCCCCTTCTCGCGTCCCCGCTCCACTGCTGCCCATACCGTGTCCACAAAGACCCTTTGACAGGGTCGGTATTGATCTGTATGGCCCTCTTCCTATCACTCCTTCTGGCAACCGCTGGATCATCGTTGCCATTGATCACCTCACGCGCTACGCTGAGACTTCAGCATTGCCCTCCGCATCGGCAAGTGACGTCGGTTCTTTCATTTTACGCCACATAATCTTACGTCATGGTGCCCCACGTGAGCTCCTGAGCGATCGGGGCCGCGTATTTTTGTCGGACGCGGTAGAAGCGCTCCTCAAAGAATGCGCCGTCGTTCACCGGACCACCACTGCCTACCATCCCCAAACGAATGGCTTAACCGAACGATTAAACCGTAGTTTGGGTGATATGCTGTCCATGTACATTGCCTCTGATCACTCCAACTGGGACAGCATTCTCCCCTTTGTTACGTACGCGCATAATACTGCAATGCAGACCACCACTGGGCTCACTCCCTACTTCCTACTTTACGGCCGGGAACCCTCTTACACGCTCGACACCATCCTTCCATACCATCCTGACGTGACTGAGTCGACGACGGTTTCTCAAGCTGCAAGACACGCGGAAGAGTGTCACCAGATTGCCCGCGTCCTCACCACTGCCGATCAGCAGCGCCAGAAACAACATTGCGACAGCTCGGAGGCACCAAGATCTTACGTTCCAGAATCACTTGTTTGGCTCTGGGTTCCATCTGTCAGCTCTGGCCAGTCGACGAAACTTACTTCGATGTATCACGGCCCTTACCGCGTGGTTAAACAAGCTTCGCCCGTCAATTACATCATCAGGCCGCTTGCGCCATCGTCTGATCTACGACGCCGTGGACGTGAGATTGTGCATATAGACCGGCTAAAGCCTTACTACGACCCTGCTGTCGTTTCCTGCCCATAGGTCGCCAGGATGGCTTCTTTCCGGAGGGGAAGTTGATGTAGTGAAGAACAGCAATGCTAGTCAGAGAGACAGGGTGCGCTACTTGCGGAGGAAGAAGACGTTCGGAGAGCTCAACGCGCGTGCTGCCTCCGCGATTGCCAAGGCTTCAGTCGCGACTGTTTTCTGCCGATCTTGCCAAGCAAGACCCTTGACTAAACGCCCTGTTTCACATGATATGCATGTCATGAGCGACATCATTTACACGTCACGGTCTTGGTGCTCTCCTGGCCGTTTCATTAATGGGATGTATAAGAAAACCAGTATTGTACAACAAGACTGCATGACGATCATAAGTGACAGGTCATAAGGTGAAAATCGTGACATGCATATCATGAGCGGCATGATTTATATGCCACGGGTTTCGTTAATGGGCTGTATACAAAATTGCTACGGCACAACACGACTGCATGGCGAACGTAAATGACAGGCCATAACATCATAACATGAAAATCATGATATGCATATCATGAGCGACATCATTTACATGTCACGGTCTTGGTGCTCTCCTGGCTTCATTGTCTGTTTGCTCATTAAGTTGTTTCTAACAAATAAAGAACGAGTCCTTGACCCCTTCCCTTTCGTTAGGCCATGACATCAGAATCATGACATGCGTGTGTGAGCGGCATGGTTTACATTCCACATTCTTGATGCTCTTCGGCCGTTTCGTTAACTTCATATGTACCAACTTGGTATAGCGAGACAACGATGCAAATACATTTCACGTTCCTCATGCGTGCTTCGCATTTCCTTGATTCCCACTGCACGTGGGATCTGCCAATTTTTTTAATTGGTTGATTACATTAATAATGCCCTCTGGGTTGAACTCAATCTTCGGCAGTGGCGGAAAAGCAACATGAGGAAATTCAGGAAGTTCGCTGCTAGGTTCGTTAGTAAAAACGGAACAAAATGTAGAGTTGAAGACAGATGGAACGTCACAATCAGCAATGGGAGATCCAGAACTGTCATAAAGAGAAAGTGTAGTTTTGTCGTCCGGTTTCACGATTTTCCAAAAACGGCGTGGATTGTCCCGAAGCATGTTAGGTAGGGTGGTTGAAAAAAATTTCTCTTTGCTTTTGCTAATAATGCCGCGTATTCTTTGGCTGTACTTTTGTACTTGTCCCAGGCTAGCTAGGTGTCGAACCATACCTCATTTTACATAACAGCGGGCGTTGGATGAAGGAAAGGCTTTTTTCACGAATGCGACTTTTGTTGGCAGTAAAGGGTTGCTTTAAGCACAGAAGATTTCAACCTAGGAAACAATCGCTAATGAAGTACGGCATACGAAATTTCAGAAAAAATCAGTCATTTGTGTAGCAATGACTCCTCAGGCAATCATTGAAAAGCGGAATTTGCCTCCATAATTCCTACTGTAACAGGCGACAGAGGCGCTTCGCATGACGAACAGACGACTTCAGACTTTCGAAGCATGCTGGGACTTCAACTGGCGCCAGACTCTTACTCAAGCGGTATGTAGAGTACTGCACGCGAAAGGTTGTGGATGCGATCAATCCAGTCAAGAAAAGGCTCTATAGAAGAAGGTTGCGTCATCTCTCTGCACAGATGAACCAACTAGCCCAATAACATGTGTTACTGAGGTAGATTTCGGGCCCTAATAGTGTCTGCGCTCCTTCAGAGCCTTGTTTATTAATTGGATTGATGTAATGATTACCATCTGTGCACCAAAATGTGCTCATAGAAGCAATTTATTAGATGCGAAGCAGGTTATGGTCAAGCCTCTTCCGTCCCTGCGCCGTCCACACCCCCCCGGCGCATGCGCAATAGCTATCCTAAGCTGGCAAGGAAGGAGAAAGCGCCCTCGCCCGCGAGAGAGAACGCTGACGCAGGCAGCGTCTGCTAGCGAGTTTCTTGATTGAAAAAACCGACTGCTCGCAGTGCACAACCGTTCACCGGCCACCCCGTATATATAGGCACTGGAATCTTGACCTGCAATGTAGTGCTGGTGGGAGATTTTTCTTGTGCCTAGTAGAACCACAAGGATTCCCAGCGTGCACGTTAACTAAACGTAATCCGGAACTCGGCTCTATCTACGACGTCAGAGCGCAGGAACCTCATAAACACTAGAAGCATAAATGACAACGCGTGTGTAAACACACGCGTCACTCATTTACGTGCATGAGTGCGCAATGTCAGGGGTGATTCATGTAACACGAACAATGCCCAGTGTTTCGCCCACTCGTCATGGTTCACTTAGTGGAGATACGTGAATCTTTGTTGTTTACATTAGAGATGCGTTCATGTGATTTCAAAACGATGAGAATATTTCCTGGGAGGCTAATTATAGTCCTTCATTAGATTTTCTTCATTCCCGATCACACCAAAATTAAAAAGCGAAAGGAACGTTTACCGGGAAACGTGCATGCATTCTTACGTCAAAGAGGAAGAATGTGTCTGTGATGTGTGATGTGTGTGATTGGAAAAGGTGCGCGTGAAAAATGTGAATGAAGGAAAAAAATAACGGAAACGACCGGAGACGCTAGCGGACAGGAAAACAGCCGTGAATGAAAGACGAACACGACGAAGAACGAAAGGCATGGCGTTACAAATTACATAAGAAAAAACAAAGCAGCCAACCAAGAACATCCACGGTGTTCCCAACAGCGAATAGCTGAAGAACACGTGGACGTAGCGGTGGCCAATCAGAGAGGAACAAGTAAGCAGAAAGAAAAGAAAAGCTTTCAACATCGGATTTTCGAGGGAGTTCCAGGAAGGCGAGTTAAGGCAGAGGATTGTCCACCGGGCCGGGCGTTGAAACCGGCAGTAGGGTTCCGGACCCGAGCCGCAAGGACTTCACCCGACCAGGACCTCCTGCTGCACCTGATTCAAGCCATCGGAACCCCAGCGGCTCGCAAGCTCCAGGCGAGGGCTTGCTGAATCCTGTGCCCGTAGGCATAGCGGGAAGAGTCGGGCTACGGGTCCGAGTCCCACGCTGAGATACCTGGCCAAGATACCGCTACGACCTGAACGATTAACGATCGCCTGGCCGCCCACGTCATCCGTCACGACCAGAATTCCGGCGTCGTCATCTTTCGGAGCCGGCTGCACTTCGCTCATTTTTCTTCACTCAAGCTCATCGACGATTTGGGGAGCCATGCACGTCGTCGCCTTCGCACATCACTGTCGGACCCTTAGAGATTAAACTGCCAGGACTCTTGCAGCGTATTAGAGACTTTATTAGGACGTACTGCTTTTTTCATTATGCTATGCTTTCGTTTCTCTCTCAAGTGCTTGTCATTTAGTTTCTCTCTCTTTGCAACAGTTTAATTAAAAGCTTGTGTGTGTGTGTCGTGTTGTGTGAAAAACGGCTTTGTCCTCAATTAGACTCTGGGAGGCTTCGCCTGAGAGAGTCGTTCCGAAAACAAACCTGTAAAGGAACCTGCTATCATCACAGTGTCCGGGCATGTTGATATGCCATGACCACTCTCATCTAAGTACTAACATAACTGAACCCGCTCGAGCAGTATACTTCGACATTTAGTAAACGCAGAGCTTAAAGCGGAAAGTCACTAACATAAGTAAACACTTGACTTCAAATTCTTCGAGGCCACAGTAGGGATGTTTTACAGCTATCCTTAGCATTCCTCTATTTCGTAAAATTTGCACTGTCACTTGAATGACACACATCGGAAAATATTGCCTTTCCGCCGCGGAAAATTCAGATTTATCTATTTGAAATCTTTCTTATGTGCTCAAAACTGCACTCATTAAATGCCTATCAGGTGCGTACATGCACCACGGCTTTCGTCTCTTCACAAAGAAAAGAACAAAGAGAAAATTGGGTGTATTGCGCAAGAACACTAAATTACGCTGGAGACAGCAGGACAGCGGGCACCCTATTAAATGCCATACTCTGAACGACGGCAAAACTCATCTACCGTTGTTACAAACCTGCCTTCTGTGTGTGTCCCAGACTACCATCAAAATGTGGTCGACTGTTCAGAAAATATTTTTTTTTTAATTCCGCGCGTATGTTCTTTTTCTTTGCAGCCCTATGTGAACCAGCATGGATCATTGAGTGCATCATGTATGCTTGGCAAGTGTAGACGAGGTATGTGCGTCTTAGAGGATATATACGAATGCGCTACCGCTTAATATACAGCCCGACACCTCATAATAAAGTATTTTCTAATTACATATTTGCTGTAATAAATGGTCATATATTACTTCGCGTGTTTGTGAACTGTGATGCGGATTTCTCTAACATATAGCGAGCACGGCCCACCAAAGGAGCTCGCCGATGACCAGTTTCTGTAAAGAAATGGCAGGAAAGTTTTGACTTTGGTTAACGTCAGGGTTCGTTATTTATTAAAGCTATCACAATTACCCATATCCACAATCCAGCAAGCGGCAACACAGAGGGACACTTGAAAATATGCACACTTACACTCCATGCCTATAGCTCATTAGAGACACCCTTCGTCAATGCTGTACCGCTGTCGCTTGCCCGATAGGTCACACACCTGAGGCTGAGGAAAACACACGCCCCTCCCTCAATTTAACGACATCTCACCTCTCTTTCTCGTGTGGGATAACAATTAAAACGCGGGCGCGATGAGCTGACACGAGTACAGGTTGCGTATCTCGCCAGCCTATATACTTAGCTGTGCATTCCATACGAGACGTTTGCTATTCGTAAAACTATCCATAGTAAATTCCAGCAGTGGACTTCGAGCACATTCGCATCGCATATCAAATACGGAGAATTTCTTGGCGAACTGAAGTAATTTGGGCAGTATCTATCTATCTATCTATCTATCTATCTATCTATCTATCTATCTATCTATCTATCTATCTATCTATCTATCTATCTATCTGATACTACACTCACGCGTAGGTTTCTGCGCCTTGCTCCGCCAGGTGGTCTAGTGGTTATGTCAATCGGCTGCTGATCTGAGGGTTGCGGGACGGAACGTCCCCCCCCCTTCCCCGCCGGCTGCATTTAAATAGCCGCAGGTGGCCCTCCACTGCGGCGTCTGTCATATTCATGGCAGATTTTTGGAGGCACAACCCCCGAAACCTTTCTGTCTTCTGGAACCCACATGCGGCAATGCCGCCAGGATTGGCCTACAGACCTGAAGGGCGTCTTGAAGAGCTTCGCTCCTAAAGCAAAAAAAAAAAAAAAAAGGAATACCACCTGCTCCCGCATGCGGTTGAAAGTGCAGACACAGACACATGTAATTTACAAGTGGTATGGGGATACCAACACAGACAGACACACATGCAACTTACGGAGGTATCGGAGGTAATAATACGGAGGTATCGAACACGTACCCTGGATGTGCCAAGCAAGCCGGCTACCACTAGGCTACGGTGCCTAATCTATCGCACTTGAACTTTAATGGTGGTGGTTGCGTAACTTGAATTGCGCTTCTATAGTGTGATAAGTACCATAATACCAATACGTATGTTCTGCTTGCATTCGATATGCTTTTGCTCAATTTTGCTCGGTCTCGTAGGAAGGCTTCAAAGGATCGACGCTTATGTTAGTACATGAACGCACCGTATAGTCATTGTTCCTCGACAGAATAGACGTCTGTTCTTTGGATTAACATGAGTGCATAATGTTACGCCGCACCATGAGCTGTGATTGAGCCGCCACGGCGAAGTTGATGTTGCTGGTTAGCCCATGTTAAGCACAGTCATGAGTTGGTACTCACGCGCATTATGCAAAGACCTTGACCCTGCCCGTCAAATTTGGTCGAATGCCAAACCATTCATATCGGGCAATGTCTTCGCTGACAAGTTCTCATGACACCGATTCCCACAATGCATCGGATCAGCAGAATTTCTTACCGGAAACTGTTATTCATATCGTCCCGTTGTCGGAACCTAGGAAAGAAGACGAAGGGGAAGCGGCGGGGCGACCCACTACGCATCTGCTTGCTTCTTCTTCAGATTCTATGACGCCATTAAAGCGATCGTAGTACAGTCCAGTACTCGTCGAGCTTTTTATGGCCGTGTGCTACAGGATCGGCTTTGTCGTGCCATCACATATGGTGCCGAAACCCGGGATCTGCGACTAATCGGCGACACGGACGGCACAGCACCGCCGAGAACGATTTCTCCGAGGAATAATCGTCGGTGTTTGGTAAGCCTCGTCGGTGGCCGCGCCCAGCAACGTCAACGAGTGGATGCAAGCCCAAAGTTTCCTGTGAGTGCACTGCAGCAATGGACCGTTTGAAACAGAAGAGATCATCGGCAAGCGCCCAGGATACCAAGATAATCAACGAGGCGACAGCCATATTGCAAAGCCACAGCGCCGATATAGAGCGACACTCGTCGCATTGAAGGATCGACTGACATCCAGCAATGACAAGCTAAAGCAGATATCAGAAGAAATGGAAGATCACATTCCAACGGATGAGCTCGCGTCGGAATACACCGCAGCAGCAGACTACGAAGATCAAGCGTTAGCGACACTTGCACGTCTTCAGTGCCGAATCGAGGACATCAACAACGCGCAAAGAGGCGTCGATGCTGGAAATTCGGCAAGTACCGTCCATGCGAATGTCGGCAATGTAAACATCGGACCCCGCCTACCTAGGCTGGAGATCAAGCCGTTTAACGGAAATATACGGGCGTGGACAGCTTTCTGGGAGCAGTTTGAAGGCACCGCGCATTCAAATGCGATACTAAATGAGACGGACAAGTTCCATTACCTCCGAAATTACTTGAGAGGAGAAGCTGCTGCAGCAGTCGCTGGATTTGCCACTACAAGCGCATGCTACGGAATGCAGTTTAGCTACTCAGAGACAGATATGGTGATAAACAGCAAATAGAGCGACACCACCTACGAGCCTTGCGAGACATCGATGCGTGAGACTGGTATCTGACGTACAACAGCTGCGCATTCTATACGACCAAGTCCAGATGAACATGCGTGGTCTCGACGCTATCGGGGTGCCGACAAGCAGCTTTTCTGCGACGCTTTATGATATTCTACTAAGAGCACTGCCGCAAGAAATCGTCATTTCTTTTCGTCGCCAGCGCCGTATAAGTGAGGTCATGCTACGAACATCGGTTGCTACAAACGAAGGAACAGCGTCATCGTGTCAGGAGCTTTAGAGCTTGCTACCAGTTTACCCGCGTCGAAATAGAAAGCCGAGAGCGATCAGGGACACAAGAATCGACAGAACCCACTTACAATCTCAAGCATGTTCCCTGGGCATCTTTCCTGCACACCGCACTAATGGGAAAGCAGAAATACGGTGAGTGCCTCTTCTGCGAATCTATGAGGCATGAAACGGAGGTATGCGACAGTTCTCTAACGATCGAAGAAGGACAGACTAGCTATAAATGCACGATACCGGAACACCTAGCCAGAGATTGTCGAAGACGCAGACAGTGCATGTCTTGCAAAAAAAGGCACGCGACAACTATGTGCAATCCAAACGTAAAGGAAAAGAATAATAAGAAATTGAACACAACGACATCATGTGTTAATGACACACAGTCACATCAGAACGCAAGATCAACTTGCGTAACGAGCTGCGAACTTGACGAAGGTGTGCATCTACAAACATTTTGTTCCTGGGTGGGAAGAGAAAATAAGGCTTGCTATAAAAAGGAATTTTAGACAGCGGCAGCCAGCGTTCATTTATAAAGGAAGAACTCGCTACAGGTTTGCAGCTAAAGGTAATCGGGGAAACAAAGCTGGCAATTAACACGTTTCCGTCTGAAGTACCTGCCCAACCACGGCGAAGTAAAATAGTCGAATTGCACGTGAGAAGTCAGTTTGGTGACAAAGAACAAGTCATCGAAGCTATCACAATACCAGTGATTTGTCAAGATTTGCACATTCACGGCTATTCTCTTTAAGGTTTCGGTTTCCTAAAAGCTTTACTTCAGGCTACATCTCCCATTTAGTAGAAGGTGATTTGTTTCAAGGTGTATTCATGAATGTCTTCGCATTTCATGCGGAATTTGAACTTCATCTTAAGCTCTACTTGCATCAGCTTAACGTGTATCGTGTTCTTGTCATCCCTCAACGAACACTTCATAATGTAGAACATATACCTCTCCACATTATGGTGGGTATTGAAAAACCAAATTCAATTAATATTGGAACGAGCAGAGATCTAAAGTTAAATAGGAAGGCCAGGGTTGCGCGGGTGGGTAAGGACGACTGGCGGCGGCGGCGGCGTTGGAGGTGCTTGCGTTACGGGTGCTGACGGCGCGGGTGCTGCCGCCGTGACTGGCCCGTGGGCCCTGTCGTTTGGCGCCATTTTAGGACGACCGAGAACCAGCACGCTGCGGAGTTCCGTCTTGTGACGTACCCAGCACCTCCACCACAATGGAACGAGCAGAGATATAAGGTAAATAGCATTTCCGTTTTATAGTAACAAGGATAAAGCCGGCACCGCCCCAATCGCGGACCGCGTGAGGCCACGGCAATACGTCGTCAGGGGGATGAAACTTCGCGGTTTTTCTGACCCGTGACCGCAGCGATCCTAATGTTTGGGGACTGCACTACCTACGAGCCAAACTGAACGTTGTTGTTCCATTTTATATTTATTACCAGGTTGCTATTAACTCCGTAGTTTTTAATACGCAAGTGAACCGAAAGGCTGCAGTTCGAGATTGCGAAAATACGAGCGCCACCCGGAGTGGAAAACGGAAACTGTGCAGTCGTCCCCTCCCTCACGGCGAAAAAGGGGCGTTTCTTGTCGCGCGACCATGTATGTACGGCGTACGGTGTGCCGAAAGCCGCTTTTACCACCGTAAAGACTGTTTCATCCAAGCACTTGCAAGCTTCAGCGAAACAGACGCATGAATGGATTCGCGCCGTCATCACAAATCGTGCTGTACTGAGTGGTGTCGAAATTCTTCACGCCACACCGGCATAAAATTCTTTCGGATCCCGGCGGACGAAAGGTATGATCTGCATGCTGCTCGTTTTGTTTTTCTACACTTGCACGGCATATCATGATGTGGTTGCAGCAGTAGCTGCGTAATAAAACAGTTCAAACGAACTCTGCTCTTTATTCTTGTCTAATTTATGTGTATACGTAAGCAAAAACAATGTCTTAGAATAACTCGTGCAAAAATAGGTGGAATGGGCAAATCTTAATCAATCAGAACGCAACGATTGCCGTTTTGTTCATGTGACGGGTTGCGCAAAAGGAAGAAAGTCGCGCGCTCGCCATCTGAATAACTTCCGCTCGCTCAATTTGGCTTGCTGGTCTATCCCAATATAATTTGGCGCTAAATCCCCGCCGCCCCCCCTCCCGCCACTCGGATCCTCAGTCCTCATCAAGATGGCGTCCCTCAGTGCGTGTCTGCAATGCGCCGTCATGATTTAGTACCGCCCCAAACACCAGGCCAATAAAGTTTTTCCATCCATCCATCCATCCATCCATCCATCCATCCAAACACCAGGCGTTCATCCGGCGCTGCGAGCGAATATCGCGTTCCATGGATGGTATAGGAAATTTCACTCCCCTGACGTCGTCTCCTTTCGTTCTTTCTTTGTTCCTTGATATTTGGCTCTTGCCCATTACGGGGGATTGGCCATGAAGCCACATCGTCTCCTCAGTCTTCCTAGCGATCGTCGTCTTCCTTCCTTTCGTAGCACCGTGACAACATCAAGTGGTATGTACAGCTTCGCGAACATTTAGATAACTGTACTTATCTCACGCCAGTGGCTAACTGCCTGGTTCAGAACTTTGCCGTAGTGGCAAGACGGATATCCTGCTCGTAAACTTTATCGCAGTCGATGTACTAGCCAGTGGCCGTGACAGTACCGAGTGCATTGAAAGAAAAAAGAAAACTCAATACGATGTGTCCAAATGGAGTCCAGAACATTTTTGTGGTGTGTACCCCGCATGAGAAAAATGCGGACGCTTACGCCAGAGTGCAATAAATCAGGCTCGGTGAAGGCACGTTTGGGGTGGCTGCGTACCTGGCCCCACCGGAAAATACGTGCAAAGGAGTCATAAGAGGAGTCGACGCGGAACTCAGCGAGGCTCAACTCACAGCGAGAATTGTAAATCATCGGAACCCAGGAGCGTTAGAGTAGAGATGGGCAAAGCGGCTCACTTGAGTGAACGGCTCAGAACGGCTCAGCTCACTGCAATGATCCGGTTCATTTCAACGGCTCACCGGGTCCGAGGGAAAACGCTCTGGCGCGAGGGAAGAACGGGACCGGCCGGAACGGTGGGCGGCCGTTCGGCTGCCTTGCATTCGCGTCCGTGGTTTGGCCATGTCACTGGGCCCTGTTAACATCCCTACTTAAGGCAAGCGAAGCACACATAACTTCCGCGTATATGACTTCCGCACAATTCAACTCTGCGAGGGACCTTATATTGCAATGATCGCTTCTACACGTATTAAGTATAATAAGCGCTAACCATTAAAAACTACCTGCGGGATATGCGAGAGCTTTTCTCTATTTTACAGCGTAACCTGTTATGAGATCACAAGGGCCGTTTTTGAGCCGCAGCTGTCCGCCGCCACCGCCGCCGCCGGTGTCCGTAACCGATATCGCGCAAATTTTAGAAAAAAAAAATTGGCCGCGTATCTGCGTGCTTCGCTGCAAATGCCGTCGAAAGACGATAGCCTTCTACCGGCCGTACTACATGAGTCCCGTTTCGCGTGTTTCTATCCCCCCGAGGAGTTGCGCAAGCGAGAGGGAAAACGAAGAGACGCGAGGAGAGAAAGGGACCGGCCGGAGTGGCGGGCGGCCGTTCCCTGTCTTCCGTTCGGCACGATGGATGGATGGATGGATATTAGGAGCGTCCCCTTTATAACGGGGCGGTGGCCGGGCCACCAAGCTCTAGCTTTATGTCTTTTTCGTTTACAACCATTTCTTTTCCTGAATCACATATTTTCACAACTCATTTTTTTCCTCGTCTATTTATTTTATCTATTATCGTTCTGCTGTGATGGAACAATCTTACCCGAACTACCTTGCGCTTTTGTTTGCTCCATACTTTTGCGACTCCCATTTTTTTAAGCGCCTTTTACTTATATCTATCGCCGGCATGTTCAGCTTTCCCCTGTTACTCCTGAAACCCATGGCCTCCTGTAGGGTAGTGTCCACAGCTACACCTGGCTGGACATCTGTACATTCAATCAAAATATGGTCTGTCGTTTCCCTAGCTTTTCCACAGCACGTACAGGGTCGTCCACTCTTAGGGTGAACACGGCGCAGCGTGGCTACCTTCTTTAGAACGCCAGCGCTCGCGATGAGACTGCGCATCGACGCTAATCTAGTGCAGGCATAGAGGGGCTTGGATCACTCTGTGCGCCTGCACATTATTAGCTTCGATGTGTGCCCACGTCGCAAGCATTCGCGTTCCAAAAAGGAAGCCACGTTGCGTCGTGTTCACCCTAAGAGTGGACGACCCTGTACATGCTCCAACGCGAGCGCGAGATAAGGGCGCCATCTGGCCATGGTTACGGGAAACTCAAGAAGCTTGCCTAGTACAGGAAACGTCCGCTTTTGCGCATCCTAACAAGCACTAAAATTACGCATCTATGTATTTTCTACTAAAGGAACAAACCGTCCAATACATACGTATTGATGTTGCCCCTCAGATATGCGTAATATTTGCTTTTTGGCCGACTGTGTTCAGAAGTATGAAGGTAGCCACCAGTTCAAGCTGGGTGGTCGTTGAGGAAGGGGGTTCACCTTTCGCTGCAGGACAGACACACACACACACACACACACACACACACACACACACACACACACACACACACACACAGATACAGACAGACCAAAATTTCTGCGTTGAAGTATCCCAAGAAAGACTATCGTCTTTAATAACCAGCACCGAGGAGGATTCCAACCACGTCCTTTGCGTGGATTCGAACCCACACCCTATGCGTGGCAGTCGAGCATTCTCCCACTGAGCCACGCCTGTGCTCGAAAAATCTTCGCTAAAAGACCTAAACAGGTATAAAGTCTGGCGAGGAATCGCATTAACAAATGTAATGTTACGTGGCAGAATAATAATACGCCACTACAGGTCGGGGAAAGTGGATTGCATAACGAGTTCGAGGAACCATTTGAAAGAACACACGGCTGCATGGGTTGTAGCTCTGAAACCATTACAGAGGCATCCTCAAGATCATCATTATGAAATAATCTTCTTCAACATTTCCGTCATCAATATTATAAAGCACTGCCCTTTGAAGCAGCTTTCTCGTATCGTGCCATGCATCACGCGGCAGGCGACGTGCGCAGCCCCGACAGCAACCTGACTTGCCTCTTCGATATACCTGATGGCGCCTTCTCGCAAGGTGCGGACCGCTGCTGAAGAAGCGAATCGCAGAGCTACCCGCTCGGCTGCAGCAAGGAAACGTCGGGCACAACAGACAGCTCTGCAGAGAGAAGCCCAAACGGCAGCTCGCCGTCGACGCCGGGCCGAGAGTTTGGTTCGTTCTCGGGAAAACGACGTCAAGAGACTCTCTAAGATGTGCAGTTGTACAGATTGTACGTCACAATACCGCAGTAATTATGGCGTAGTGGGTACTTCCCTACTTGGCGCGATGATAAGACTTATGGAGCAGGGGACACCTACCACCTCTACTTGCACTAGTTTCCTGAAGCGTTTAAAGTGGCACCTAAGAAGGTCGCTCCTCCAGCTTTCGCTGTCACTGTCCTGCGATTCCGCGCAGGCCTGGCTCTTTTTGTTTCCGGTTCATGCACTTTTGTTAGGAGAGACACATTTTCATTCGCTGAGGGGTCAGGTGGGCGGGAGAAATTATGAGGCGCTTAGCAGATACATAATAATCTTATCTTCACAACAATACCACAAAACTTGATTCGACCAACATGTCTTCCGAAAATCATATAACCAAGAAAGTTGAAACGCTGCGCGCGTGTGTATGAGTGAAACGCTGCACGCGTGTGTATGAGTGTGTTTTCTGTCTGTGACTCTGTATCAGTTCGTGCTTTCTCAGTCTTCCTAGAAAGTATGGCCGCCTTCGCTCCTCGGAATGGCATACAATCAGGCTTATCGGCGCGGTACCGGCTCGCCTACAAATCACCACGTATCCGGTCACCATGCATTTTCCATCGGCACACTTCGCTAGAAAGAACGTGACATCTTCTTGCTGAGAACTCGGTTTATGCCCTGGAATGGAGCGCGCCGCCCATCATTAGATATTGCTACCCTTGACTCTTGACCATCGTGAATGCGAAGAAGGCAAACAAAAGCCCCTGTTCCTGCGCGTCAGGTGCTGACTAAGTGCGTACTAGCCACGTGAAAGCGTGGCATTGTCTGCTAATCCTCCTCGTGGAGGATTAGCAGATTGTCACTAAATTTATTTGCTGTGCGGCGCTACCGTGTACGGACATTGTGAATATATGTACCATCATGTCGAAAAATAAGAGTAAGCTAGCCCTGTTCGCGGCTTTTATTCATCTTGGTTCTGTCAGAATTTTGCGCTGCTTGTTCCCTTTTGTAACAGCAAACTCCTTTTCTTTCTCTGAAACACGTTCACCTTTCGACAAATCACATTACTGCTAAAAAAGGGAGATTCCTGATAGGGATGGTCGATCAAAATTTTTAATCGATTAATCGTTAATCGTTCATCGATTTAGCCATTCATCGATTAATTGCTTTCGGTGTAATGTTTTAATCGATTAATCGATTAATCGAAATTTTTTATAGGAGCTTGAAAAATGATGCCTTGTTGTTTGAGAAGCGTTGCTTCTGTTTGATAGAGACACAAGTATTTATCCACGCGCTAAAGATCATATGCGCGCATTAGCGGCTGCGTGAAAATTCGCACTTTCGCCCACTGAACACAGGGAGCCCGTCGTCTTTTGATGATGTCAAGGATCCAAAATTCCGTGGGTGGTCATGATCCACGGACAATTCGGCAGCAGGTCGTATTTTCTCTAAGTCTGCCTACTAGAACGAACCGAAATTGGAGAGACGCTTTCGGCGACCACACTGCTTGGAAAGTCGCACAGGAAACATACAGTGTGGCCGAGGGCGAGAAAATTCCGAGAAAGGTAAAAAAAAAAAAAAAAAAAGGGAGACGAGGAATAAAGGAAAGTTAACGACGCTCGCTCTTGTAGGGACGGCAACAATTCTCGGTTTGTCTATTAGATATTGTGGAAGCCCTCGATAATACTATAACCACGAACTGACGTGATCTCTCCCTTGCTCATGCTAGATTGCACAGCAGCATACCGGTCTCAAACAGGCGATCAGTGCAGGGCATCTGCGGGAAATATAGTGACACGAGTTTTCCCTCCCGGCTAGAATAAACGGCAGCTGTGCCAGTATACTGCAAAGGCTTCACCTGGTCGCAGACTTAGCTCGGCGCTACACGCACTTTTTCAGTCGCGCGTACAGCTCGAACTGTGAACGCTGTCTAATGTATCAGAGATTAGAACACATAGTATTTCGCGACTGTCATCCATTCGTGCCACAGCAGTAGACGGCGGCCTCTAGGCTGGCTGACATGGGAGTACAAGCAACGGTTAAAAGCTGTATTTCACCCGAAATGGGCGACCATACAGGATTACCAAATGCTACAAGGTCATTTTTTGAACAGAAATGGATTGGATACGAAACGTTTGGTATACCAATGCGCAAAGTTGCGCATTATGAAAAGCGACTAATAGACTTAAATATAGCTAAAGTGGTTTCTCTCAATTGTGCGACTATTAGACCTTTTTCATAATCCTCGAGCGCGTTTCACTGCACAGCATATTCGCCCTACTAATGGTGGCCCCTGTCACGTTACAAGTGGAGGCGAGGTCCCAGTTACACGTGCTGGGGTTTGACTACTATGAGTGTTTATGTCAAGAGAGCTGAGTCGACATTTTCCGCGTCATACCACGCTGTTTTGCAGAAATGAATAGCTGCCATAAGTTGGGCTAACAGCATTGCAGGGAAACTAGCATTACAGTTATCAAAGGGTATATAGGCGTTAAGGCGGACAGCTAGGCTAGTTGGTATCAAGCGTATAATGAAATATGATTACTAGCGTCCATGTCCCCTTTGCGCAAGCAGTCATGTCTGATTATGTATATAGGGATCATTCATTCTTATCCCCATCATCATGCTTCATCGCTCTTTTCCCTTGCTGCGTTGTCCCCAAAGTAGAGTAGAAGGCCGGGGCGTACTAGATCAGGCCACTCTCTCTACCTTCCAATAGATTATCTCTCTTTCTTTCATTGGTGGCAAACAATCTTTGTTTCGCTAAGGAGTAAAATACAACGGCAATAAGAACTGAACCAGTCAAGAAATAAGCAGCGCATATTACAATGTGGCACTTACGCAAGAAGCAAGTAAAATCTGGTAGTTAAATAAAGCGGTGTAGGCGACGGAGATCGGCAAGAGTTCATTTCTATCTCTATGGGGTATGGCCGCCTGCAGCTCCGGGCTCCTTCTACTTGCGCAGAAACATGCGGTCGACATCTGCGTCTTGGCGTCGCGCGCCTCGCAATCATGCGCTCCGGCCAAGGGGCGGTGCTGGGGTTGTGGGGAGGGTGGGGGGCGTAATCGATTAATCGAAGAGCTTTTAATCGATTAACTCGATTAATCGAAAGGGCGAAATCGATGATGATTAATCGATTAACCATGTACGTTTAATCGATTAATCGATTAATCGTTCATCGATTTTACCATCCCTAATTCCTGAGGTAAAAAAACAGAAAACTACGCGGCACCGTTCCAAATTGGCCCGGGTTTTCTTTTTCAACGGAAAGAAAAAAGAAGCACCTCCTTTCTGGGCCGCTGCACGGCAGTGCAGGTTTCTGAAAATGCCCTTGAGAAACATGGGTTTAAATTTGTCTCTTCCAGTAGTCCTTTCTCTTGGTGCGACTGCTCTCGGATTTAGTCACAGGAATGTTTGCAAGGCCGTATGCGATTTTCTTCGTGAGAGAAAAAGAATTCAATGTTGATCAGCTCAGCTTATTGTTTTATATATTTTAATCATGATCTGAGTACGTGACAACCAATCTCCATAGCAATCACTTATTTTTTTTAATAATTATATACCTTCAGTCATCGCAGAAAACTATTCGTTTAACCTAAATTTGATTATCAAATTTGTATTACAATTTTTTTATTTTTTTAATTAGTAGTTCTCTTCCATACAAATCTCTCTTCCGGTTCATGGCCGATCCCCCAGAGTGGGTTGCGCCAAGGTACCCAAGGACTAACCAACCTACCAACGGCAGTGCAAAGAAAGGGTCGCTGCTTGGAAAGCGCGCTTAAGGGAGCGTTAAACAGATGCAATGAAGAATTCCCCACGCTGCGTGCGGTACAACACCCTTCACGTTTGAAAAGTTGATGCGGGATCTGCTTTGACGGAAAGCAGCACTTGCCATGTTTCACTGTCTCGTGTCGGGACCTGTCTTAAATCAAGCACTTAATTTTAACGTGTGTCACTGTGATTGGACGCATTTCTCGACGACGTTAATTTACTTAAAATACCTTAGAGCGCCTGCAAGTCTGGGTGCCATCATGATGTGCGGTATATTTGAAGAGATGTTTAGCTTCCGTCACCCATTGACAAAAACAAAGACGTCGAACAATATCTGTGCTGCCCATATAAACAGATCAAAACTCATCGAAGTGCGATCATGCCATGATATTTTTTCCCACATGCACCACTACGAAATAATATGAAGCCTTGACACAACACGGCATGCTATTCGTTTTATTGCTGTGCTAAAGTACACGCTCTGGAAGTTCAGAGGACTGGATGATATGGGCGACATATTTATAACTATACTAATGAGCACTAACGAGGACGTAAGCTACGGTGACCTGTTGTCTTTAAAGACACCAAATACCCTTCTAGATCTGGAGTCCGTCTTCGAAGTGTTGCACGAGCTCACGATGAACTGCCTCACGCAGCGCACACAGCGAGCGAGATGCGAGTAGCGCGAGTCAGCCCGCGACGGCCAACACTCGTCGCCCCTGTCGAAACGAAAAGCGATCCAGGTACTTCGGCACAGCTCACTGCGGCTCATTGAGCGAGAGAGAACCGCCTTCCGCTCCCGGCTCTCTGAGCGAGAGAAAGCACGGCACACCTCGGTTCACTGAGCGAGAGAGAAGCACCTTCCGCTCTCGGCTCTCTGAGCGAGACAAAGCACGGCTCACCTCGGTTCACTGAGCGAGAGAGAGCCACCTTCCGCTCTCGGCTCTTTGAACAAGAGGGAACGCACGGTTCACTGAGCGAGAGCGAACCGCCTCCCGCCCTCGGTTCACTGAGCGGGAGAGCCGCCGTCCGCTCTCCCAAAGAACCGCCCTCAGTTTTACTGAGCCGCGGATCAGTCGCTCTTTCGAAAGAGCCGCTCAAAAGATCCGGCTCTCTCCTGAGCGACCCATCTCTACGTTAGGGGCCAGGAGGATCAAGAACACTACGGCGGTGGTGGTGCTCTTCGAGGGCATGAAGGTACCCAACTACGTGGCTTGCGGGGCGACCTTATTTCGCTGCACACTCTATTGACACCACACGGAAGTTTGTTACGCATGTGGAGGACTGGGATACCGGGCTGACGTGTGTCCCAACCCGGGAAGCAAGTGGTGCCGCAGCTGCGGCATACGATCGCCGGCTGAAGATCACCAGTGCGATCCGAAATGCACTGTGTGCGATGGCCCGCACCCTACGGCAGCCAAGGAATGCAGGGGTAAATTTCAAGTAGCCTATATCGTCAGAAGACGACGGCCACAACGGCGCCAACGCGCCGAGCAGGTGGATCAGATGGTCCAACAGTCTCGTGACACGCCCGACGTCAGCACGGCGAGCAACAGGAGCCGCTCGCGTACGCCAGCTGCGCGGGAGTTCAGCACCGAGAGAAGCCGCTCTCGCACGCCAACTGCGGTGAAGCGCGGCGCAACCAGGAACCGCTCTCGATCCAGAGGGCAGTCGGCGTGAGGATACAGGAGGTGCCTACCTGGGCGGATCGTGCCAAAGAAAAGATTGATTGATTGATTTGTGGGGTTTAACGTCCCAAAACCGGTTCTGATTATGAGAGACGCCGTAGTGGAGGGCTCCGGAAATTTCGACCACCTGGGGTTCTTTAACGTGCACTGACATCGCACAGCACACAGGCCTCGACATTTCGCCTCCATCGAAATGCAGCCGCCGCGGCCGGGATTCGATCCCGCGACCTCCGGATCTGCAGCCGAGTGCCATAACCACTAGACCACCGTGGCGGGGCCAAAGAAAAGAAGGAGCAGCAGAGATCGAATGAGGTAACGCGGTCGGCTTCGCTAGAGCATGGTAGTAGGTCGCGTGTAGACGCATTACTTAAAGAAGTTAAGGAACTTAGAGAGGAGGTACGCCGACTCAAAGCAGCCAAAGCAAACGCTAAGGTCGGTGAAATAGAGGCGAGAAACGAGACGCCAGAGGTAATCGAACAAGCACCCCGCGTGGGACTCAGTAAAGGAAAGCGTAAGGCCCCCCTACCTGAGGAGGAGTGCGACTCGGAAACGTCTGACGCTCAGCAAAGAAAGATGTTGGAGGAAATGTTGAGGATAAGTAGAGAAAATCAGGAAAGCATCTCTTGGTACAAAGAATGACGGTACTGGAGGAAAAGGCGGCAATTAGGGCCAAAGCCAAGGTGGGAGGGCAGAGCAAGATACCAAATTACTCAGAGGGAGCTCCGGGCGCGGAGCAAAACATGGTAATATAGCATCATGGCGGGCGACCACAAGGAGCTTGTAATCTGGAAGTGGAACTGCGCTAGTTTTCAAAAGCGCAAGGCTCCACTTCGTCAGTTTTGACGGCTCAGGTGGAATAGCCACAGATTTTGTCATTACAGGAGACACTATGTGACGAACCTACCCTGCCGGGCTTCAAGACTGTCGGTCAGGTACGAGGAAGGCAGAGGACTAGCCACAATGATCAGGAAAAATTTAGCCTTAATGAGCACCAAATTCAATCAGGACGGGGTAAGATGGAGGCCCTTCTCGTGGAGGTTATACCGAATGGGTGGCTTAAGCAGCGCGTCTTTGTGCTTAATGTCTATAGCCCTCCGTCGGACCAGAGACAGACGTTTAAGTCCGTGCTTAGGCAGGCGCTATCGACAGCCAGGCACTCTCTCTTGATAGTTGCCGGGGATTTTAATGCCCCTCATAGTGCATGGGGCTACGTCAGACAGACGGTAAAGGGAGCGAATCTGGCGAGGATCCTGGATGATCTCGCGTTTTCAGTAATCACATACCCTGGTTTCCCCACTAGGCTGGGCACGCCGGTGACTGCGAGACACAACGCCTGATTTGGCAATTGTCAGAAACGTTGAGGACGTCATTTGGGCCAATAAGCAGGAGAACTGCTCAGTGACCGATTTTATAGTGCCAGTAGTATTAAGGGTAGACGCCCTACCAGGCAAGGTATTTCGAGTCACGGACTGGAGCGAGTTTAGAAATCTTACGAAGGAGCGACCGAGCACATTTTCCTCGTTTAGCGAAGCAATAGACTCACTCATGGCAGACGTAGAGAGGGTAACTAAGGTAGTAAAAACTGACGCGGACGTATCCAGAATGGACCGGCACCTAGCGCATCTCTTAGAGGCCAAATCCTCGATTCTTAAAAGGTGGAAAACACAAAGACTAAACCGCAGGCTCTGGAAAACAAGTTGCGGAGCTAAACAGGGACATCGAAAGATACTGCGTGGAGCTCAACAGGCTTTAATGGGACGAGGTCTGCGCGGCAGTATATGGGTCCATACACTCAGGGGGGAAGTGGAACCTCCTTAAGCACCTCCTGGATGACGCGCAAACTAAGGGCAACCAAAGACAATCACTTAGCAAAGTTATACACAGGCACAAACAGCAGGGAGGTACTGAACAGTCGCTATTGAATGCGATCGCGGGTACATACCTCCCCATTGGACCGACGCTCGAAGATTATCCGCTGATCGAGTGCGCGATGGTAGAGGATTTCGACGCGCCCTTCACAGAAGCGGAGATCAGGGTGGTGCTCCACAATTTAAATAGCAGATCAGCTCCGTCTCCCGATAAGGTTTCTAACAGGCTATTACGGAACCTGGACGATAAGGCAGTACAATTACTAACTAAGGAGGTCAGCAAGGTATGGGATGCAGGACCGGTGCCCGACGATTGGAAGGCGGCTACGGTAATAGTCATCCCAAAATCTAGAAAGCCCTTAGATCTCGATAACCTGAGACCGATATCGTTGACCTCGTGCATAGGGAAGGTAGCGGAGCACGCGATTTTAAACATGGTGTCCGGATACATAGAGCGTAACGATCTATTCCCACATAATATTGTAGGTTTTCGGCACGGCCTATCGACGCAGGACATTATATGCTGATGCTGAAAAAGCAAATCTTTGATAACGGCACTAGGGACGTCAGAGGTATCCTCGCCCTGGAACTAGCTAAGGCGTTTGACACAGTTGCATCGGTACATACTGCAGGCAACGGCGGGTATGGGTCTAGGAGTCAAATTCCAGGCCTTTGTCAGGTCCTTTCTCATGAATAGAACCGCTACAATTCAGGTGGAACAAATTCGGTCAAGTGTGTACGAATTGGGTGCTCGGGGTACCCCCTAGGGTTCAGTCATCTCACCCCTGCTGTTCAATATAGTCATGAAAGGTCTTTCAGACAGGCTGGGCGGCCTTCGAGGCATAGGTCACGCATATATGCAGACGGCATCATAATTTGGTGCCCAAGTGGCTCCCTAGCAGAATTAGAGCAAGCTCTACAGGCGGCCTTGGATGAGACGGAGGCTTACCTCGCGGACACTGGTCTCAAGCTATCTCCGAGTAAGTCGGAACTGTTACTTTACCGACCGGCTAGGCAAGGGGTTAGGAATCTCACGCCCCTAAGCCAGCTACCCTTCTATTTATACCCGCATAATGGGCAGAAAATTCCTAGAGTTGAGTCCGTCTAGATCCTGGGCCTGCTTATAGACGCTAGGGGATGTAATGCCTAGAACAATTACCCACGTTAGAGCCAAGACTAAGAACATGTTAAGATTAATCGCTAAGGGTATCCAACCGAAAGACAGGGGTAGCTGAGGACAACCTTCTTCGGATGTACCATGCTTTCCTACTCAGTCATATTAACTATGTTGCGTCAGCTCTCGTATGGACGAAAACAGAAAAGAGCAAGTTAAACAGCCATGCGCAAGAGCATCAAGAGAGTGCTAGGCTTGCCTATTACCACGAGCTCAGACAGGCTATACCAACTCGGAATGCAGAATACCATAGACGAGATCATAGAGGCGCACGTCACTGCCCATGTGGTTAGGTTGTCGTCCACCCAAGCGGGCAGGCCGATCCTAGATGAAGTTGGCATGGCTCCTGGAATAATGGAGGAACGGAGGATACAACTGACACGGGAAATGAGGGCAACGTACATGGTGGGGCCCTTCCCGCGAAACGTACATCCACAGCATAACGAGGGTAGACATAAAGCCCGTGCACGAGCCATCTTGAAGAGAGTTAGGAATGACATCGACTGCCGCGGTCTTCGTAGATGCGGCGCAGTATGGGAACAGTAGAACATTCGCGTTGTCGGTTATAGACGGGCGGGGAGTGCTTCGCTCATCAGCCTCGGTAAGGGCGGCCACCCCCTGGTATAGCCGAGCAAATCGCGGTTGCGCTGGCCTTGTGTGACCCAGAGCGTTTCTACGTTTACACCGATTCGCGAGACGCAATTAGGGCATTCGAAATGGGTAACCTCGCTCGAGAGGCGACCTCCATTCTAGAGAAGAGGGCTTGCCCCGGTTTTCATTATATTACATGGTTCCCCGCACACATGGGGACGGACGTTCTTGAGGGCTTCCCAAACCTCAGTAGCTGCCTCACGACCCTGCGCGAGAACTCACGTGCCGCGGCGGTCTGGCGGATCCGGAGGGGCAGGAAGAGGCTCAGCAGAACGACGCACTTCTCACATTCAATGAAATTACTAAACATTACCAACTTGGCAGGAGAGCCTACCCTCTTCCTCATCCGAAGGTCAGCAGACGTCAATCAGTTACTCTTCGAATGTTGCAGACGGGTTCTTTCCCGTCCCGGGGCTTCCTCTGTAAGTTATTCTCGGACGTGGACCCTGGCTGTCCCGACTGGCAGTGAAACTTTTTGTTCTATGGCTCACATGCTCTGGCGATGTCCCGCGTTGCCTAACGACGTTCTCTCCAGCGAAGCTGAATGGGAGGAGGCCATCACAAGCACGGTGCTCCGAAAGCAAGCCCAGGCTATCCCGAGGGCCCACGAAAGGGCGGAGCGTCATGGCGTTCTTTCCTCCACGTGGGTGCGGCCAGCGGTTGCAACGGCCTCCCGCTTGGGAGTCCTTACGTAGCTCCTCAGGATTCATTAAAGTTTATTGCCTGTCTGTCTGTCAATACATGGTTTTACTATAGCAAAAAGTGAAGGCCAGCTAAGCTGTGGGAACCCACACTTGCTTAATGTAGCTTTTGCTGGGCTTGGCACAACTTCGCTGCTTTGTGGAATATGCGAAAGCAAAGCCACGTGTCATTTTTTCACATGACGATGCGGAGAAGTGCTAAGATTAGAAATTTCTCGCCCAGCCAGTTCACAGCAATTCAAGAAACTCAACATGCAAAATGAAGCATTTTCTAGCCCAGATAAATCCTAAACTAATCTTCAGTTTTGTTCACACTTTCTTGTTCACGGTCACCCACCGTGCTACTTCCATGTTCATCCGCCTCTTCCTTGCAGTTCTGTTCGTCTTCCTGACAATCTCCCCAATACACTTAACACATCTCCTCAACTTGTGTCCTTGGGTGCGGCATGGGTTCAACGTTATTCGCAATGCCCACGGAATATAGGGGGAGCACTGGGTGATCCAAGATTGGGCTTCGGAGGAGGGTAGACCTATCTATAGAGCGTATGCCACCATAGGAGGAAAACAGAACGCGCGGACTTTCGCCCCATGCATCCTTCACCGAACGAAGTCACTAGCTGCACTGAAATTTACATAAAGCAATATAGTTGGCCAAAATATAGAAAGTGCTAAATGCTCGATATCTCATCGTTTTCTACAGTGCGAAAAGTTTTATTCCAGCTCAGAGATCGCGCAAGAACTCTGTTGCGCGATGTACTCTGCGCGATACAGAAAATTGCATGAACTGCAATTAAGGTCTGAACTGCACGGACTCCAAGCTGTGTGCGTAAAGAGCCTGGCCAACGTGTTTCCCTTAGTGGGCCGTACGTAGTGACTGCATGGCAGTGCTACACGAAACCAAATGTGACGTTCGTTATAGAGAGAACAACAAAAACAACAACAACAACGATTGTTTCAAAACATGCTGCACTGTCATCATGCTTTTGCTTATGCGTTCAGGAACCCTCAGTTATTCCTTGATCAAAATGCAAATGTCTTTGCATTGTTGAACTTGCCCTTCAGTTTCATGCGCACGTATGCGTTTCAGAACCTCCAAAATACCCTCAACAACAAAGGCGTTAGGACCAACGTCGGTTCCAACGGTACAGGCGAAGTTCATTTAGTGACACAGCAGTGCGGTTTGCGGCCGTGGCTCCACGCGTCGACACTTTAAGCAGCTTCCGGGAAACGTACCCATATTCACACCAAAGGGACTTGAAACTTGACAGAGCTTAACATGAGGGGAAGTGAAATCGAGTATTGTCTTCTTGCTCTCAAACGAAGCGGCTGACTGTCGGTGCTATTATCGTACTCGTCCAATGAAAAACCCTCTCCTCGAATTGGTGAGTTTCACCGCGACTTTCAAAAATAATCTGCAGGGTTTCTCATTTGAAACACTTCGAGTCCACGTACGTACGTCGCTCTATTTACAGCGAGAGAAATGTGATATGGTGCGGCTAACTTATCGCTCTCCCTTTCGTTTTTGACAACTTTTCTTTTCAATACTAGAGGTGTGTATGTATCACCGCCTGGTGTCAAAAGACCAAACGAACTAATGCAGTGTGCTTCCATCTGTGAACAAGGTACAAACACAAGGAAAAGCGCTTTCCAGGCGGCTTGCACCACATCGAGAACGCCTAATGAATATCCGCCAGTTTCTAGCCACGCCGGCTTTGGAAGCGAACGTGTTAACTCGGATATATATGAATTAGCGCTTGTAACAAACGATAAAGGAGCTTGTTTAAAAGTATTCCCTATTTATTACGAATTCCCTCGTAGTGTTCCGTTGTAATACCCCTGTCACACTAGACGTTTTAACGCCATTCGATTCGAATGACATTCGGTGCAGCGAATGTCATCCGACCCGTGGTTGTGCTACACACGAAGAAGTAATGTCATTCGTTTACGATATCAGTGACGATAGTTCCAAAGGAACTGGACCTAAAAGCTATAGAGCGTAAGTGCAGAGTGGCTGAAAAGTCGTCCTATTTTATTTAAAATAAACGCAGGGCTTTGCTTCACTGAATTACACCAACAGAATAATTTGCAGCTGATACGGCAGCGCTCAAAGGGGACGCTGACTTGCAGGAGGCGAACCATTCACTTACTGTTTTTGCAAGCAAAGCGCGTTAATGAGAAACACAGATGCTAAATTAAGACGCAGCGTAATCAGCGCTGCGCTCAAGCAAACGGCGTTCGCGATTGCATCCTGTGGCGAAGTACCGAAGCCTGTCAGACGCCGCTGATGTCGAGAGTAAACACATTTTGTTACGGCCTGCCTGGCTGTTTTCTTTTTAAAATGATGAATATCGGCAAACGCGCTAAAGTAATACCATTTTCACATGACGTTTCACAAATTAGGAATGCTCAGTGCCGCACGTTTACGTTGTCTCTAGGGTAGAGAGTACACATTCGGTCCCAGTGCGAATGCGAATGAGTTGCTCGAACTCATTCGATTTCAGAAGTCATTCGATTCGAATGATGTTAAGTGTCGCCGTGTAGCAGCGGAATAATGTCATTCGATGCGAATGTCATTGCGTTCGAATGACATTAAAACGTCCAGTGTGACAGGGGTATAAGATGGGACAGGCACCCAGAGTTCACGCGACTGTTTACGCAGTGGTATTTTATTTCAAATACCCTCAGGGTACATATGTACATTGAAGAGGGGAGGGGCAAAAAAATTGATTTCGTGCGCTACCATAAACACCGAAGGATGACACCCACAAATAAAAGAGCGTGAATTTCCAAAGAAAAGCTGAGACAATGACACGTAAATTATGCGTGGCTTCAGAAAACATCGCGGGACTGAAATATATGGCTATACTTTGGGCGATCACTTGATGCGCGTGGCTTGCTCTGGATGCTTAACCGCATGTTTAACCGCCAAAAAGGGTCGTCTTGTAAGGAAACGTAAAGCCGTAGTGCATTTTTGAAAACGCGTTAGCAATCAGGAATGCACTGCCGAACAAGGCAGCGGCAGCCATTTTATGGCAGCCCTCCTCGGGGGGGGGGGGGGAGATTCCCCAGACATCTGCATGGTGCGCTACGGTCTTATGGCATTGCGAGTAAATCGGGCGCGTTTGCTAGAAGCGAGCGCAAGCGAGAGCAGTCACGTCACACCATATGTGAGCCTGCATCGCGCCGCTTCTCCCTCGCTACGCCCCGCCAATCCTCACCACTTTCCGAGCTGATGCTTATCTCTTAATTTCAAAAGCAGATCACAACTAGCTCTTTGGTTACCTTATAGCCAGTACCTAGGGCGTTCTTTAGAGTTTTGGATACTACAAATGGAGACGCGGTCCTAGCTTGCTTGTCAGTCTTCTCACTGTGGCCGTGATATCGGGTCAACGTCTCTAGATTGGTTGAACATGGCTATTAGGTGCGTGTGCACTTTGACACGACGCGATGAGGTAAGATGCACAAAGCAGCTCTATGCATATCAGGGATATTTAATGCAGCAACAACGGCAGCCGCCCGTCGCGGAGCCCCGCAAGGTGACGCTAAATGATTCAGAATACCAGCAGCATGCAGACGCTAGCCGTACATTCCTGCGATAACCCAATGCTAGGCCCAAGCCACCTACGGAAAGTTGCGAATTAAGAGAAGAGAGGATGACAGGACAGCATAGACAGGAGATAGGAAAGAGAAAGTTTGGAGAGGGGCACAGGAAAAGACAACCAGCCGGTTTCCCCTGGGTGGGTCAGCCAAGGGCTGCCGTCTCCGCAAGTCGGGAACAAATGGCTGAGTTGCCTCTTCCGGGGGCCTTAAAGGTCCAACCACGCGGCGTCAGTTCAGGCCCCGGGATCCACTTTTCCCCGGAGAGGGCGAAGCCACACACGACGACACAGGGATGGGGGTCCGAGTCCCCCCTGCAGGCTCTGGTCCGTGGTGTCCCTACACACCAAACACCTGCATAAGCAGATGCCCCTGCGGGGGTGGAAAATGCCTATGCGGGATTGGTTGACATTCAGCGAAGTTCCACGACTAGCGTCATCGCATTTGTCAAAATACCGGGCTGTTAAGGTAAAGTGTGCCTATAAGACACATCAACGCTGCTGTTGTGTACTGTGGTATGTGTGCTGCTTAGTGCATGGAGATTTTTTTTCCGAAACAAATGCACGCTACTGTTGTTGTTTTGTGGGGTTTTACGTCCCAAAACCAGTTCTGATTATGAGAGACGCCGTAGTGGAGGGCTCCGGAAATTTCGACCACCTGGGGTTCTTTAACGTGCACTGACATCGCACAGGCCACAGGCCTCAACATTTCGCCTCCATCGAAATGCAGCCGCCACGGCCGGGATTCGATCCCGCGACCCTCGGATCAGTAGCCGAGTACCTTAGCCACTAGACCGCCGTGGCGGGGCATAAATGCACGCTACACTGCGCTGATGTGCATCATTTGTTGATGTATTACCAAGGGGTCGAGCATATCTGAATGGAGGTATCTTGAGTGACTCTACTACGTATGTACCCTTTTTTTAAGCTGACGTAAGAACGGTTAACACAAACCTCAGAAGCAATTGATGTTGTTGTTGTTGTTTTGTGGGGTTTTACGTCACAAAACCAGTTATGATTATGAGAGACGCCGTAGTGGAGGGCTCCGGAAATTTCGACCACCTGGGGTTCTTTAACGTGCACTGACATCGCACAGCACACGGCCCTCAACATTTCGCCTCCATCGAAATGAAGCCGCCGCGGCCGGGATTCAATCCCGCGACCCTCGGATCGGCAGCCGAGTACCTTAGCCACTAGACCACCATGGCGGGGCAGAAGCAATTGATGTTTGACATGCACCGCCACCAGAACTGCTGATGCATTAAGTTTGTTTGAAATATGTGACGCGTGAGATTTATGTTTCACTGATATCTCGCAAAGGGGAACCTGTTTAGCATGCAAAACAGTAGTGTTTTGGAACGAGCGAGCTACGCTATCTGTGAGCGGGAAACGCGCATCTTCATATGCTCAATGTGCAATGCGCTTTCGTCAGTAAGGTCGCAGCGGGAACACAATGACTCGCTTAGTTGCGTTCTTCTCGGCGACAAGGAGCGGTGTTTCTCTTACTTTCGAGCGACCTTGTCCCTTTTTAATGGTTTCTGTATTGTGTCATGGCCGGGCCGTGGGAGCGACGCGCGTTCTTCAAGGCCGGTCGTGATTGTAACCACACGTTTCGACAGGTCTTGTTGCCAGTCCCTCCTAAGATAGTTAACCACTGAAAAAGGCCGAGTGTTTGGCCAGAGGACGCCCGTACCCATTTTGTGAAACCGGTGCTTGCCGGAGGTAATGCGGATTCGAACCTACAACCTCCCGCAGCCGACGTGGACATTCAACCACTGTGACACGGCTGCGGTCGAACGGAAGTGACCTTACTTTTAGGTACGACGGTGCCATAGTGACGAATTGGGGACTGGAAAAATGCATGGAACTTAGGACAAGTGTGCGCTCTCCGCGGTTGTTTCGCCCGTGGTCGGCGCGAGGAACCACGTTCGAGCCCCAGGGAGCGCGAGGCCGCGAGGTAGGCCAGGAAAGCTGGCAGACAACACGTCCTGGCTCGGCGAGCGACAGTGAAGACTACCGGCCCGTTTTCCTGTTCTCAGATGTCCTCAGGTGGCTAACGACGGAGCCTCTGCTTGTGGCCACAAGCTGCCTTGTAGGCTAACCGATGGCTATTTGGTCCTCTGGTCCCCTTGGGGTGAGGCCCTACCCCAAGTTTAGCCGGTCTCCTTGTGTGTATGGCCGCCATCCGCGTTGTCGTGGCCTTTTATCCAGGACAACGGTGATCCAGCCCACCAAGATAGTCCAGGGTTGCCACCTCCACCACGGCAGCACCATATCGGCACCATTCAGTGGTGACATAACGACGCCATAAGGCAACACGCTCGACATCGAGCTGTGGGTGAACAGCGTGAGCGATGTGCGTGCGCGAACATAGTGCGTGAACGTTGAGCCATGAAAGAGTGGGGCATACACTACAAACGATTTACACGCGATGTAGACGCCGCTAATGCTTTTTTGCATAGAAAAAGCGCACTTCTATGCAATGCCGAATGTGGGGCCTTCGCATGTGCGCTTCTTTCTTCTTTCACATAACCTCAACCAATTACTCCACATGGAAAAACTGCGGCTGCCTGGCAAGACTGCTCAAGCAGAAAGCAAAGAAGACAAAGAAATTCTGGTGTGCGTCGATTTGTCCAGCAGGCGCTCGATCTGTGTCGCGGTGTGAGGTCGCGGTGTGAGGCTGGAACGCGTTCGAACATCGACGGACTGGTTGAGCAAGGGTGGATCAGGCTTTGAACCGGGTTGTAGTACCCCAACCTCGCCTACCGGCTCCTTTGGTTGTCTCTTATTTTAAATGCGAAGCATTTCTTAGCGAACTTCAGGCGAGTTTGAGATCTATCTATCTATCTATCTATCTATCTATCTATCTATCTATCTATCTATCTATCTATCTATCTATCTATCTATCTATCTATCTATCTAGCCGCCTACGATTTTGTGCTCTCCTGGCCGTTTCGCTAATGGGATGTTTACGAAAATTGGTATGCCACAACATGACTAAATGACGAACGTAAGTGACAGGTCATAACATGAAAATTATGACAGGCATGTCATGAGCGACATGATTTACATGCCACGGACTTGGTGCTCTCCTGGCCGCTTCGCTAATGGAATGTATGCGAAAATTAGTATCGCATAATATGACTGCCTGACGAACATAACTGACAGGTCATAACATGAAAATCATGATATGCATATCATTACCCAGGCAGCACGCCAACACAGGACCGATGCAGGCGTGAAGTTGGCCAAAGTCGACAGCAATATCGGGCCTTAGTCGGCAAATCGCGCTCGTGCTACTTTCGCCCACATCTGCCCGATGACGGCCAGCCAGAATGGCTCCACTGTGGCGAAGCCACCACGGGTCGAACTTGGCCAGCCCGCGTGGGCGGAATTTGGCCAGCCAGAGTGGGCGAAATTCGGCTAGGTAGCATTGGCCGATATTGCGGGCATTCAGGCTTTTTTGGCGTGTTGTCGGTTCCGCCGACATGGGGAAACCTCTTGCGCGACCGTTCACAGCCATTATGGTGTTTCTTGTGTTTACCCCACGTGTATCGCGCCGTTCGGGTTGCAAAAATTTTTATTTTTGTGTTTTCACATTTTCGAAGGGCTATGAAGGCATTTTCGAAGGACCGACAGTAGTTTTTGTAAATGTGCCTCTCATGTATACGCGAGAGCTCTATAACACAATAATAAGTGGGGCTAAGTGCATCCTCTGTACTTTCTATTAATGCGTTCTAAACAAAACAAATGCCACAACAAGAGAGGTTTATAGAGAAAAGCATTATTTCATTTATTTTCTGGACTTTGAATTGATAATACGCTATTCTCGTATTGCACCGTCGTAGTGGAAAAACTTCGGCAAGGATGTAACCTGCGGCAAAAGGCGTGAAAAGTTAGCACAGCTTTGGAGCACATCAGCACAATACAATCATTGTATGCAACTTATTTGCGATTTATGAACAAACGCAGAAATTCAAGAAATGTCAGAACATCTCATAATCGGGCACTACTTTAGAAAATAACAAATTTCTCCTTTTAACTATATAATGAATCTATGTTCAATATTCAACCCCCAGATCTTGGCTTCGCGTCGCTTTAGATAACCAAGAGGGGAAAAAAAACGCTGAGTAAAGGTTCTGTTGGAAAACAACTTTAAAAGCGGCACATTAGTTGAAATAAGTGCATTTTGCATTATAATAAATTTAATTTTTTTGGCATACATCGGAAAGGAAAACATGTAGACGTGAGCTAACACGATACACACCAGGGATGGGGTCCTTAGGCAAAAAAAAAAAAATGTCCCTTAAATGATAGGTGCAAGGTGCATTATAAGCAAATATTAGAGAAGGAAATCGTTTCAAGGCTACTTTAAAAATGCCATCGCGTGCCGAACTGCCGCACGTGTCCTACAACAAGGAGCGCGTGCTCGGTATCACGTTACCTTTAAAAATATGGGCAAGAAAAATGTAAGATTGCGAGAACTGTAAGTCACCACACAATGGGTGTTTGATACAAGCAATGGGTTAACTATATTAAGTAAAACTGCTTTGGGACAACGTGCGTAGGCTCTTTATTCGAGAATAAAGAGCCTACGCACCTCACGACACAAATAATATATAAAGTTGAACCGGTGCTTTAACATCACAACAAAATGTGCCCCGTCCCATTTTGAAAACTGGCCAGCAACTTACCAAATTTTGGCATCCGCTCTGCACTCTACAGCTGTGAGTCAGCAATACGAATTCGGCGACGACACTGTAGTCTCACCAAATGGCGCAGGCTTGTGTTCATATACAACCGATGTCACAGTTTGGATGGACATTGTCTTAGGAGGTACACTCGCCAAGGAACCGCGCAATCAGCTTGAATTATCGATAAATGCGGTACATGATAAACGATAAACGCGTAGACAGACTGCGCGCACCTGTTGAAACTCGTTCGTACACCTTGCACGTTGGCTGCAATGCAGCAGCGACGAGAGAGCGCGGAAAGTTCCCCGAAAACTGCGTGGTTTCCCCCTCCCAAGGCAGCATATGCCACCAAAAGCAGGTTCAGAACGACATTCTTTGGAAACTGTAGATGAGCACAATGGACGTGCATGGAGGGGGCTGTGGCAGTGGTGGTCAGTTCGGAAGGGGACGCGCCCCCCCCCCCTTCTCACACTTTTTTTTATGTTTAGTTGCTGCTGGCTTAGCACGTGCTAGGTATACTTCTTGGCAGAGCGCGCGCGTTTTTCTTGTCTTCTTTTTTTTGCAGGTGTCTCAAAACGTGGAAGACAGCAGTTCTGCGGGGCAAACATTTATGCACAATGGCGGGGACTCCTGCCGGGACTGCATTTGTTAAGTGCAGCCTAGTGCAGCCTATGGAGTATGCTGGTATGCATGTGTTCTCTTGCCAGCTACTTGTAGCACAGGATTTCGCAGAGGCTGAACCACCCACTCTAGCTAAAAACGCGAGCGAAATGCTGCACTACACGTAACACACGTAGCGAGGGCGCGCGGCGTCGCCATTGTACATGAATTTCTGCAAGTTTCTGCAGCGCAGAAAAACACGTGCTCCCTTCCCGCGCGACAAGAAATACTGGGCTGAATCTCTCTCTACTCGCGCCCTTCTTTTACTCTTTTTGGTTATAAATAAATTAGTTTTTAAATACTAGAAAACGCAGATGTAGCTTCTATCGACACCATAGTCTCATATGAACGTCAGAGACAAATCCTACACTCGCTACACGGAGCATGCAGTCAAGCTCGATATATTCTGCTCATCTAACTACTACAACGTAACCGCGATGGCCGATTTGTAAACGAATTCGATATGTATGGAAAGAACGCACTAACGGTCATTACACAAAAAAGCAATAAAATAAAAAAGAAGGAATTATACGCAATGCCGTGGACATATTAAGAATTAGCCTATTGTGTCTGCGTGGTAGTAGAGAGAATGGAGGTGAAAAAGATAGGTATAAGTTTACCCGACCAGTAGACAATTATTTTCTGTTGCTGAGCTTATGCGAGCTGCGATGCATGCGTTCCGCTGTACTGGAGCTGCTTTTGAAAGGAATGCACTAGTTTCGCGAACGCACTGATGAAATGTAGTGAAGGGCACGTGGTCAACAACAGCTTGACTTATGACGGTCGGTTTATACTGTAACCCTGCACAAACATATGAAGAAACTAGGGAACAGAAGAGAGCTTCGATTTTCTACTGACTTTTTTTCAGTGCATGCTTGCTGTTTTTATATATCATAAAATACGCAGATCGTATGCACAAGAACACTGTGTGATCACATACACTCTAGTAGAACTCACCAGAAAAGCTCAATCAATTATAGGTGTGTGCATTCGTTTGCTACCTTTAAGATGAAAAATGATTGCCATATGACTGCTTTGTATTTTCCGTTTTTGCCTTTTTCGCAAATGTCGTGGTCTTGACAAGAGGATTTCATTTGAATTTGCAATGCAAAAGGATCTATGTATTTCATGGTGTATAAAAACAGCTAACATCCTCTGAATGTAAAGTTAGCACTAGATCTGTTTTGTCAAAGTTAGCACTAGATCTCTTTTGTCCCCTCGCTCTCACGCTGTTGGCTCCATATACTCTTCTTCTGCATAGGCTGCTAAATGTCAGTAGTATAACGCCGGTTGCGAGAGTTTATTTCCGCTTCAGCGCACCATAAAGTCTGGGCTAGACCTTTTTTATCCACTCGCTGTTGCGCTGTTACCTCCGTATGCCCTTTCCTTCCATAGGTTGCTAAATGTCAGTAGTATAGCGCCGCTTTCGAGTGTTTATCTTTGTTTTAACATATGAGTGGTGGTTATCCCATCGATGTAAGCACGAACAATTTCTTTGAATTTTAATTTTCTGATATGCGCTGTCAGATAATTTTCCAACATGCTTGTCGATCCTTCAGGCTAATGATAACTGTTGCGCCAGCCTGTTTCGCAAAGTTCCCGCAAAACAGCCTATGGATGTATATATCAACAGTTTCTCTATATGCATGTTATTATTTTTGTGCCCTGTTTATGAAAAACAAAGCGCGTGAACAGAATATATATGCTGCTCAAAACGCATGTGCGCTATGTTCCGGCACCGAAACGCGTATACATGAATATATGAAGCCCAACATCTGATTCTTACATCGAATCTCTCAAGTGAATTTCGGTCGTGCTTGTCTCGATGGGATGTCTATTATATACAGCAGGCTTCCAAAGAGGCCCGGCCGATATCAACCATGAAAGGCTGCGCCGTAGTCGATGTTGCCTCCACGACGGCAGAAATGACTCAATGTTTCCTGTGAAATAATCCTTCTAGGCAAATATTGCCCCAAATTCGCCATTCCTCAAGCGATGCTCATGAGCGGCAAAATCGGCGCCACATTTGCCGGAGAATGTGATCGGCTCAGCCGACGGGGGCTCTAAGGGGGCATACTTGGCACAGTGTTGCAGATAAATGGCGTCGGCCAGCCCATATTGTCTGTAGAAAGGCAAAATCGACGCCATAGTTGCTGTTGAAAGCCATCGCCTTAGCCGATGTCGGCAGTAACGTGGCATATGCGGCCCCATGTTGCCGATTACAGTCGACGGCCTGCCGATATCGGCGGGGCAGCGGCTAAGTAGCCCGACGTTGCCAGTCATTGACGGCGGCGTAGCCGATACTGGTTCGCTGTAGGCAACATTAGGCCGTGCATGGGCCGAACCCTGCCGCCATAAAACCAATATCGGCCCCACATTGCGTGCTGCCTGGGTAGTGGCATGATTTACATGCCACGGTCTTAGTGCTCTCCTGGCCGTTTCGCTAAGGGGATGTATGAGAAAATTGGTATGGCCCAACATGACTGCCTGACGAACATAAATGCCAGCTCATAACATGAAAACCATGACCTGCATGTCATGAGCGGCATGATTTACATGTCAGGGTCTTGGTGCTCTCCTGGTCGTTTCGTTAATGGGATGTATACGAAAATTGGTATGCCACAACATGACTGCATGACGAACATAAGTGACAGATGATAACAACGAAAAGCATGACATGCATGTCATGAGCGTCATGACTTGCATGCCACGGTCTTGGTGCTCTCCTGGCCATTTCGTGAATGGGATGCATGCAAAAATTGGTATGCCACAATATGACTGCATGGCGAACATAAATGACAGCTCATAACATGAAAATCGTGACATGCATGTCATGAGCAACATGATTTACATACCACGCGTTTCGTTAATGGGACGTATACGGAAATTGGCATGCCACAACATGACTGCATGACAATCATAAATGACAGGTCATAACACGAAAATCATGACATGCATGTCATGATTTTCATGTTATATGTCATGACCGGCATGATTTATATGTCATGGTCCTGGCACTATACTGCCGTTTCGTTAATGGGATGTATATGAAAATTGGTTTGCCCCGC
>CM023484.1:109302506-109430170 GCA_013339685.2 Hyalomma asiaticum | reverse complement strand
CCTGTTACGGCCAGGACGGCCAACAGTATCTGGAAATAAATCAAATTGTTCGTAGCCTAACACTTGACATTGGTGCATATACAACATTGAAGGGTTTGTTATCGTGCCATAAGACTACACAGGGAGTACAAGCGCTGCAGAGCAATTTCAGGCGATTTCTGTTTGTTCTTGCGATTTGTGTAAGATTTGAATAATTCGCGTATATCACTTGAACAGCATGCTTGTACTATCGGCATCAAATAAAACGCGAACAGCGGAGCGCGTGTTTCAAGCATTAGAAACAGTATAGTGTTCGCCGTCCAGTCATCACCATTGACAGGCGTGCACATCCGGTTTGGCAGCACTGCGCGATCCCCCTATAGTGCGTTATCAAATAGCACAACTGGAACACAAGCAGAAATATTGCGCTATAGGGGGATCGCGCAGTGCTGCCACACCGGATGTGCGGGCCTGTCTATATCGATGACTGGTGGACGTCGCGCACTATGCGATTGATAAGGCTTGTGCCACGCGCTCCGCTGTTCGCGTTTCATTTGATGCCGATAGTACGTGTCCTGTTTTAATTCTTTTAGACAAAAGCCCTGCTGGCACTGCAGAAATTTAGCCAAAGCATTACGGGAACCATGCGATGGCAATAAGGAAATGCGTCATACTAACACGGCAGTATTATTTTGACCCTTTTCCTTAGTCGGCGTAGTTGGAAATGGGCGTTCCTTTTAAACCCGTATCCGAGCTGTGGCGATTGAAATACATCATGTGAATAGAAGCCAGTTCATATCAGCTATGCTGACTCGTATTCATAACGTTTAATGAACGCTTGAACAAATACGTCAGGGGATTCTTAGAATGGACATTCGTCTAAAGAAAAAGAGAATTCGCTTAATTCATACTTCGGCGTCGTGAAAAAGGCTAGAACAGCGGAGCCTAAGAGCCATCATGATAGCGCCAGTACCATCAAAGAGTTATTTATCGCTAGGCTGAAGTATATTACAACTACTTCACATTAAACATTGCGCCCCGTTTGCGCTTTCGTGGGCTTGTTCGCTCGCTTTTCGTCATAATGTATTTACAGCCAAACACAAAACTATGTTGACCGAGCGAGCGCGTGGCCAACAACTTCTTCGCATCACTTCCGCCACGTCACCTGTGATCGACAGCAGCGCTACGCTCAAGCACCCCTCCTTAAATATAAGGCCTGTATTTGTTGAAACCGTGGAGAAATATTTTGCGCCTTTTTCTTTCAACGCGACGCGCTGTTTTGTATCCGAGCCTACGGGTTCACATCGCGACAGCGCTTTCAGAAATTGATATCTTACACACCATTCGAAGCAGGACGTCGAGGTTTTCATCCTGCTATGAAGGCAGATATGTGTAGTCCTTATCGCCGACGAGTGCTCTCGTTTGTGAACAGCCGAGCAGCAGGAAATGAAAGAAGGCTTTATTCAGTGATGCCGGTGTATTTGTACATAGGCAGAGCAGGCTTGCGCATCGTGGTCACAGCATTCTTGATGTCGTTGAACCTGGTCACATCTTCCTACCTTTGGAAAAAAAACAAAAAAAAACCCAACAGAACACATAAATGTCGAAAGAATGCACAGTGAAAAGAAATTCAATTTGCACTACATCCGCTGAACTGTCTCTGTGGGACGCTCTGGGAGAGGATAGCGTTGTGGCTCTCTGCGCTGACGCGTACTTCTACGGAGCGCTTCTTGAGGTGCTTGTTGCTCGGTGGTGTACGGTTGCGGGCTGGATTGATCGGTCGCTATCGCACTATCGGTCTGCTGCGAGGAAACCGGTCCTTCGGTTGAGCGGAGGTGTTTTCTCGTGCGTCTCAGATGCTGGCCTCTCTCAGTCGCAACAACATAAGAGCGTGGTGTACCTGCCGGACCTATGGCGACAGCGGGTGCCCATGTCTGTTGTATCATAAACAGACACTGTGGATCCACTGTGCACATCCGGTAGATTCCGCGTTGATCTGTTGTAGAAGATGCGTTGTTTGCCCCGTATTTCGTCTAATCGCTTTCGGACAACTTCGGTCGTTTGGGGTTCGAGGTGGCAGTCTAGTACGGGCAGCTTGGTCCTCGTCTGTCGACCCACAAGTCGTTGGGCAGGCGATTTTAGGCGGTCATCCCTTGGCATGTTCCTCCATTCTAGCAAGACGCTGTAGAACTCCAGTTTTCCAAACCGGCACTTCCTTAGTAGTTTCTTTGCTTCTTGGACTGCCCTTTCAGCCATGCCATTACCGCGCGGGTAATGTGGACTTGAAGTCACGTGGGTGATGTGCAGCTGCGTGGAAAAAATGCGGAAGCACGCACTATTGGACGGGGGCCGTTATCACTGCATATCTTTACTGGGATGCCGTGCGTGGCGAAGATTTGCATGCACACATTTGTCACAGCTTCTGCTGTAGTTCGACGCATCTGCTTAATCTCGAAAAAGAAAGAACATAAATCTACCATAACAAGGTACTCATCGCCTTCGTGGTAGAAAAGGTCGACTCCGACTACTTGCCACGGCAAAGTAGGCATATCGAGACTGAGAATAGGTAACCTGGCATTCCTGCTCTTGTACCTTTGACATAGTTGGCACGCCTCCGCGAGAGCTGTAATATCCGCCGACATGCCAGGCCAGTACATAACTGCTTTGGCTCTTGCCTTCATCTTTTCTTGACCTCCATGTGCCGCGTGGAGCAGACGGAGTACTTCTTGTCTTTTTGTTGGCGGAATGACGAGCTTGTTTCTTCTTAGTAGAAGGCCATCTTCAACGGCAAGTTCGTCGCGGTAGTTCCAGTATGCTCGTTCGGGCTCGGATACCTCATGCTTGCTCTCGGGCCATTCTTTGCTTGAATATGTGCACAATTCTGTCATTGCTGCATCTTTGAGTACCTCTTCCCGGATTTCCTGCAGTTGCCGGTCAGAGACGTCTTGCTTGGAAAGCGTGAAAGCGCATCCGCTAGGAACAGTTATTTTTCTGGCTTCTAGATCACTTTTATAGGAAACCTCTGAAGGGAGAGTCTCATGCGCTGTAATCGTAACGGGCACTCCCAAAGTGGCTTTCTAAATATTGACTCTAGAGGGCGGTGATCGGATTCGACGATGACCTCTGGCTGCCCTAGGATGTAGTCTTCAAACCTTGCGCACCCGTGAACAATGGCTAGCATTTCTTTCTCGATTTGGGCGTATTTCTTTTGCGCCTCGGTAAGCGATCGCGACGACTAGGCGATGGGGTGTCATTTTGCAAAATAACTACCCCTACTCCTTTCTGGCTTGCGTCTACGGACAACATCAAGGTAATTCCTTTGGCAAAATAGGCAAGAATGGGTGCTTTTGTTAAGCAGGCGCGAAGCCCTTGGAAGCTTTCTTGCGTCTCTTGGGTCCAAACCCATGCCGCGTTCTTTTTCAATGGTTTCCGGAGGGGCGCTGACAGTGAAGACAGGTTTGGAATGAAACGCGCCACAAAGTTAATTATTCCGAGAAAAATCTAGCTCCTTACAGTTTTGAGGTGGCGGCACTTGCAAGATGTCTACTCTGCCGGGATCCAGGCAAAGTCCGTCTTGTGTGAGGATGTGACCCATGTAGCGAACTTGCGGCTGCAGAAAATGGCACTTTTTTTTTATTCGGCTTTAGGGTGTGCTCCCTGCAGCGTGCGAATAAAGCTGGTACATTGCGGTCATGCTCTTCTCGACAGTTGCCCCATACGACAATTTCATCCATTACAACGGCGACACCGCTCAGGCCTTCTACTACTTGGTGCATTGCCCGCTGAAAAACTTCTGGGGCCGAGGCAATCCCGAAGGGCATGCGCAGAAATTTGTAGCGGCCGTACGGAGTGCTCATAGTACACAACAGTGAGCTTTCTTCGTGTAGCTTAATTTGCCAAAATCCCGAAGATGCATCTAGCGTTGAAAAGTACTTTGCCCCATGCAGGCGCGGAACTACATCTTCTAATGTCCGCATATGATAGTGCTCCCTCAGTATGGCCTTATTCAAGTCCGAAGGATCTAAACAAATGCGCACTTTGTCGTTTCTAACCACTACGACCATGTGGCTTGCCCAGGCAGTAGGTTCAGTTACCCGCTCCACTTTATCGAGCTCCTGTTTCACACGTTCTTGAAGAGCAACCGCGACCCTTCGAGCTGGCTTGACACTACCTCGTGCTCCTGGCTTGAGCTCGATGTGGTACGTAACACCCTTCAGTTCCCCGAGGTCTTGGAATACATCCTCGAAGCTGGCGCTTGGGTCCTGGCTTGACAGGACGTCGACCGAGCGTACACGGGATATCAGTCCTAAGCGTTCTGCAACACTGCCACTCACTGTTACCGGCACGGACTGAGGTACGATGAAAAATTCCACTAGGCACGTCTGAGCCTTGTGCGAAGTTGGTAAAGCGATATTCAACAAGGCTGTTTGCTTGTGGCCGAAAAAAGCGCGCAGAATAGTCGAGCATGGCTGGGTCGGCTGTGGAGTTAGTTTCCGGAGCGTCGCCTCAGGCATGATGCAGCAGTTAGCTCCCGTGTCAATCTTGCAATCGACCGCCGAGCCTGCGATAAAAATTTTCGGCCGACCAACGGTCCTCATTGGAGATAGCATACGCTTCTAGTGCTTGTAGAAAGTATTCTTCCGTTCCTGCAACCTGCTTCACTTCGCGTGCGGCTGATCTTGATGTTTGTTTTGGCTGACGGCACACACGAGCGAAATGATTGCTTCTGCCGCAGTTGTTACAACGTTTGCCTTGAGCCGCACATTTTCCATTTTGGCGTCTTTCAAGACCGCAGCGCGGGCAAGGCGTTGTCTGTTTGATGGCGGCGATTGTCGGGTAGTCGGTTCTGGCTCCGATTTCTCGTAGGTGTTCTTTTGTTTGTTCCCTTGCGCGGCACATTTCTACTGCTCTTGAAAACGAGGGGTCTTCCGAGAGAAGCTTTTTCTGGAAATCTTTATCGTGGATACCGAGGATTATTCTGCTCCGAATCATCCGGTCCTCAAGCTCACCGAATTCGCATCTTCTCGCGAGAGTTCGCAGTTCCGTGAGCCAGTTATTGAACGACACGCCCTCTTGTTGAACCCTGGAGCCAAATCGGATTTCATTAAAGGTTAGATTCTCAGACGGCTTAAAATGCGCCTCGAACTTTTCTATAATATTTCCGAGCTCCTTCTGGTCATCTTCGCTTTCGAACTTGAAAGTATAGTACGTTCTTCTCGCGTCTTCGCCTATTGTCATCAGAAAGGTTGCGGCTTGAACTTCCTTAGGCGGCTGGCTCAGTCCCGTCGCCGTAGCAAAAAGGTCAGACTCACGTTTCCATACGGCCCAGTTGTAAAACGGGTCCCCAGCCGTGTCAAGTGGTCCCGGTGGCTGCAGCAGTGTTGACGCCATTCCTACAACGGTTGCTTGCGGCCGGTCCCTTCGTTCATTCATTGCCAACTTGCGGTGGTATCCAACGGACCGATTCTGACACCATGTGAACAGCCGAGCAGCAGGAAATGAAAGAAGGCTTTATTCAGTGATGCCAGTGTATTTGTACATAGGCAGAGCAGGCTTGCGCATGCGTGGTCAAAGCATTCTTGATGACGTTAAACCTGGGGGGCTATCGGAGATGGCATTTTAGCGAGAGCGTTCGGAATCGCCGCGCGCGATTGGCCAGCGCCGCTCCGCTGTCGTCATCCGCGGGGCGTGCCCACGGTACACCTACCTATAACCACATTAGAGAAGAGAAACTGTACCGTTGACAGTGCAACGAAAAATAAAAGTAGCGGTGGCGTCCTAAACTAAGATACACGATCAAGAGATAGCACTGCATGTACTATCATCATTATTGTTTAGATCCAACATGTTTGTTTTGTTTTTGACGCCTACGCCTTCTGGCCTTATTGAGAGCCCCTAGCAGGAAAATTTCAAACTAAAATATGGGGATAGGTTAGTAGTTCCACTCTACGCGCAGCTTGATGGAACGCGCCGCGGCTGGTTTTTTTCGCCACCTGTAGCGACTTGTGGAACGTCGAACCTTCCGGGGCCCCGAGATTTCAGTGTCGTCAAATTGACGTCAATTCCCTGTCAATCATTTTCAAACCGAGCGTGTCGTCTGCTACGCGGAGAACGATTCCCGAGGCCGCTCGCTCAGCGAACGATTTACGAACACTTTGCGAACAGCGGCCGCGGCAGCGGCTCCGCTTGGATTGAAACGGCGGCTGCGGCTACGCAATGTTGCGTCACAGAGGGAAATGGCGGTCCACTTGGGCGCTGAGTCCTCGCATTGTCGTCGCTGAAATAGGACGCGGAGCAGCTGAAGGTTAGCGATGTATTTGAGGATTTGACAGGAAGTGAATTCCGGCGTCAATTTCGTCTGTCGAAGCGAACAGTACGTTGGCTGTGCGCCGAACTTGATCCCGAGAGAGAGAACAACTTTATTTTAGGAAAAAAAAAAATCCTCGCCGCCACCTCCTCTGCTCGTCTGATAGCCTGGAGTTGTTTCTCCAGGCTTGAGTCGCGGTGAACGGTGTCCCACGCTCCAGGCGAGGGAATGGTCAAGAGATCGGAAATCGGGTTCCAAAGAGCCCGTGGAATTTCGACGGAGAGAAAAGAGCTGCGCATGTTGATGTTCTTTAATTGCTCCTGGAAGTTTCCAGCGCGCTGTCGGTAGTGAAGAGTTTGTCGGGCTTTCACAGTTGGGGTGCACCTCCAAAAATGCGAGAAGGAGCTCCCTCTGCCTCTGAGCACCCGCGGGCCGAGATGCACGTTTTTTTTTTTTCGAGGACATGGCAGAAGCAGACGACGACACGAAATTTAGATATGACGCCACTTACGCGCACGCTTCTTGTTTTTCGCGCCCGCGACACCGCTTAGCGAACCTGCAGAGAACGATATTGATGCTTAAGAGGGTGTTTACGTCTGAGAAGAAGAAAGCACCGTTCTTAAAAGGAGCAGATTTCTTAATTTCTCAGGAGAAACATTTTGGCTTTCAGAAGCAGACGACAAACGGAGTACGTCATCATCCGAGGAGCGCGCCGCTTCCCCATTGGCCGCGCTCCTCCCATTCTCAAAGCATTGCTCAAAGCTATCGCGGACCACCCACTTTTTGACGTCAGTGTTCGGAAAGCGTTCTCGAGCGAACACCCGATCTCCGATAGCCCCCCTGGTCACATCGTTCAAACAGAGAACTAACAATGTGGTTTGCGGCTCTGGAAAATTGACATACTCAGCGACTAGCAAATAGACTCATTTCCGCCAGAGCTTTCTAGTCGTTGTTAGGTGGCAGCTAGTAGACACGAAAAAAGGGTTTGCACGTGCGTCCGTCGGCTGTAACTTTTAACGCGATAACGTTAGAGAGCTCGTTTCGCAGAAATACCGCCGTCGGTGTCGGTGCGTGAGCGAAAAATCGGCCGTGAGCGAAAAATCGAGAAAGATGCAAATAAAATAAACAATACAAATCTTCGGTCCCACTGAGGATCGAACCTGGACCGTTTGCGTGGCAAGCAGGTGTCCTACCACAAAGCAGGTAGGACACCTGCTTGCGTGGCAAGCAGGTGTCCTACCGTTGTTTTCAGTAAAACAACGGTCACTTGACTACAAAACTAAGTACAAAGGTGAACAAAAATTGAGTCTTACTTGACGCGATCACTTTTGTGTCGTACACGAGATGAATTCGTCCCGCGCACTTTCATTCAAAACTCCTTTAAGGCAGTTAGAGGTTCGATCTGGCTAAGCCACTCAGGCACACACTCTTGCTGCTTCAGTTCCTGAATGTATCGTGCCATGCGCCGTCGAAAATATATACGTGCTGGCTGGGCATCAGGATCGCAATGGTACCCAGCCATTCTGGAGCGCCATAAGCAGTGGAGGCCCGTAAGCATTATTAGGTCGTAGGGTAATCCATCATCACTTTTTATCGCTAAGTACCTTATACCATGGGGATCAATTGGAAATTCCTTTTTCAATGTTCTTTGAAGGACATCCCAAAAATACACGCCTTCCCAGCAATGAATGAAAACGTGGTCTATATCTTCCGGCTTTTTACAGATTAGACAGTCAGTGCCCCATGGTAAGAAAAGTCCTCGCTATTCCATGAAAGTTTTAACCGATAACGTGCCCGTATGGAGCTTGAAGAAGAACGTTTTGGTTGAAGATTGGACTGGCATCTTTTTAACACGCTTCAATACGTCAAGACCAGGGCCTCCACTGAAAATGGCCCTGTACATTGGAACAGGCAAGATAGTGTCACGTACACCATTATACAGCTTTTTGCGCCCGATACTCCACAGGTACTCATTCGAAAAACGAACGCTCAAAAAGCGCACACTATCAATAATCTCCTTAAAGAACCCACGTACTGAACCCGGCATGCTCTCTATTCCGACTACAAACTGAGGAAGTGCGTGTCGGAGCCTTAACTGGCACATCGTGCGTAAGAAGCGATATTCCACATCTCTAAAAAATAAAAACCTGTTGACAATCTGCCTTATGAAAAGGTGCGCCAGGCCTATTCCACCGTCTTTCACACGTCTGAAAAGATTAGTGCGGCTGCATCGTTCCCAGCTTGAGCCCCACGCGAAAACCGCAAATACTCTGTGTAACTTTTGCACATTTGCACGGGAGCAATGGAGGACTTGCATGACATACCATACCTTAGCAACCAAGAAAATGTTACATATTGTGGCCCTAGCAAATAATGAATGGTGACCTGCATTCCATCTTGTGGCTTTTTCCTTCGCCTCCTTAGTCTGCTGCATCCAGTACTCGTCATTCTGCTTATAAGCATCAAGCGGCACGCCTAGATACTTAACTGGGGTAGTCACCCATTTGACATTAGCGAGCAAGTCTGGTGCAGACGGCCACTGGCCGTGCCAAAACCCCACGCACTTCCGCCAATTAACGAAGCTGTTTGTAACGTCCCCAAATTTAGTCACTATTTTCACAGTATTCTCGACGCTTGTCTTATCCTTGCAGCATACAGCCACATCGTCTGCATAAGCCAGCAGTTTCACCTCGGAAGACTGTACGGAAGACTGTACGCACGGAACGCATGATCGTAATTGGAGCGCCCAATATCTGATTGATTACCAGCCTGGTAGAACAATTCTTGTACGCCATGGCCACCCCGTCAGTGATCACGCGGCCGAAGTTGATATACTGGAGCACGGACAATAAAAGCTCATGTGAGACGCAATCAAAAGCTTTTTCAAGGTCTAACTGCATTACCGCAACACCTTCTTGTAACGCATCGGAGCACTCCAAAACGCACCTCATCTTATGAATATTGGTAAATATAGTTCTTCCACGAATACCACAGGTCTGATGGGGTCCAAAAACGTCTTGAATTACAGACTGAACTCGACAAGCCAAAACTTTCATAAGTATTTTATAATCGCAGTTTGTTAATGAGATAGGTCTATAAGGTGAGACTTGCTTCAGTTTTTCTTTTTCCTCTGTTTTCGGAATAAGTATGGTGTGAGAACGACCGAATGATGGCGGTAGCATCTTTAGTTCATAAGCTTCATTATATACAGCTGCAAGTACTGGTGACAGGTAATTTTTAAAGGTCTTGTACCAAGCAGCACAAAGACCGTCTGGTCCAGGCGACTTTCCCGAATTTAAGCTGTCGATTGCACAACTAACCTCGTCTTCTGATATTGGTTCCTCTAATGAAGCCTTTACTTCTTCCGACAGCCGGGGCATACGACTGAGGAAGCGTTCTTTAAAGCATGACATTTTCACTGTCCTAAAAGCAAAAAGATTCTGAAAATGGCGATGAAATGCCTTTCCTATATCTCTGCTATCGGTCAAGATGACTCCATCACTTTCAATTGCTTCAATTTGTTTTCGGCGGGCGTGCTTTTTCTCGAGTCCCAAAAATCTTTTAAGTGCGAATGCACTTCTTAAGCGACCCCGAAAACTCCGCCGGCATCCGCGCTCCTCCTCCTCTCCCCTAGCAACGGCGCGAGGAGCGGAGAGGAGCGTCTGTAGCAACGGCGCAGCGACGTCACGCCCCACGTGACTGCGCGCGCTCCGCCCTCCGCTCCGTGGCTGCGCGCTCCGCACCGCTCTTCGCGCCGTGACGTCACGGCGCGTTGTGCAGCTGGCGCCTCCGCGCCGTGGCTGCGCGCGCCGCGCCGGCTCCTCGCACCCTCTCCGCGCAGCTGGTGTGCCTCTCCCCCCGTTAGGTTTGCACTCACCCTCGGCCGCCGAATAGGTGCTGATCTGTAGTGACGTGTGTAGTGTGTGTATGTGTGTGTGTGTGTGACGCACTCGCGAGGTGCATTAATGCATCATTCGAAAAGCGTGAAGTGTAAAATAAATAAATAATACTTCATATATAAATGTGTGTGTGTGTGTACAAATGCATCATGACAACAACACTTTAAATCACTAATTACACTTAATCATCATCATCAGTAAAAGTGCTTTGCACTTAAAAACGGCCAGACCTCCGTGGGTCGGCTGGCGCGTGCTCTCTCGCTGCGGTCTCCTTCACTCGGCTCTGCAGTTTAGTCGCGCGCGCCCCCTCATAGCACCACCCCGTGCTTCGCACTTCCTCATACTCCCCTTCGGGGAAATGCGGGTATTTTTTAGGGGCGAAGCTCCTTAAAGCGTAGTCGTAGTGCGTAACCAGTCTTACGCTTTGACCTCCAAGGTGGTGCCGGTGGGAGATTTCTCCTGTGCGTTGTTGAACAATAAAAAAAATTCGCAGCGTGCGCGTTAACTAAAAGCCCAATTCTTCTGTCTATCAATCCCCATTAGCAGCCATTGGCATGTTCCAGTAGGAAACGTTAGTAGAAGTAGAAGTGTTAAAAGCCGACTTCTGCTGTCTCTCATTCCCAGTAGCAGCCATTGTTTACCTCCAAGGTAGTGCCTGGTGAGATTTCTCCTGTGCGTGATTAAACAATAAAAATTTTGTTCAAAACGCCGTTGATTGATGAAGTAAACCAACGAAAGACGCCAGATGTTTTCTAAAAGCAAAACGAAAAGACGCCAGATGTTTCTAAAGCAAAACGAAAAGACGCCAGATGTTTCTAAAGCAAAACGAAAAGACGCCAGCTGCTTAACGAAAGACGCCAGGTGTTTTCTAAAGCAATGGTTTTATATTCAAAACCATATCGCGATACAGGTTTGTCAATCGTTTCACGTCAATTTTATCGGGCGAATTAACGGAAGAAATTTCACGGTTTAACCAATGATTACTTCCAGGAGCTTCGCCCAATCTCATCATCATTCACCTCGTGGATCTGCCGTCAATTTTTTTCGTGAAAACGAAGCACAGTTGATCGCTCTACAGCTTTCATCTTAATGCTTTCTTTTACTAATTCCCACTGCTCACCGAGGTGCATAGAAAGGTCCTTCCGTACAGCTTTCAGACAGTTCACTACGGATTCTATAAATATTTTATCCTGCACTAGCTTATCGTTCATCTTCCAAAGCTCCCAAACAAAATTACTGTTCTTTTTCTTTGGTCCTACACAGCATTTCACGAGACAATGATCAGAAAACGAAACAGACAACACAAAGTAACACCGACAGTTTTGAAGGAACTCATCATGCAGGTATATACGGTCTAAACGAGCGTGACTTCTCCCCTGAAAGTGGGTGAACGTTACTTGACGGGAACCTTCAAAGCACTCTCCAACATCATCTAATCCGAAATCGTAAAGAATCTGCGTGAGGACATCACCGCTTTTGTCATGGACAAAACGCAAAGTAGACCTGTCTTGAGCATTCAACACACAATTGAAATCTCCCAAAAACACGTTATTCCTGCTGGGTGTTAAGTGCTGCCTAAGATTAAGAAAGAAATCAACACGCTCTTCAACTTCATTAGGTGCATATATACCTAACACGCGCCATTCTACATCACTGCATTCAAAATCACAAACCACAATTCGTCCGAACGGACACGAAAAACTGCCCTTTACCGTGAGCCCCGGGAGCTTTTTCACGAATAGCACACAGCCCGCAGGCGATCCTACAGCGTGGCTAAAAACTGCACAGTATCTCGTCGTGAAACGCAGCACCATCCTCGCGGTTTCTTCCTCACCTCCCACCTTGGTGTCTTGTATAGCAACCACGTCGAGATCCTCCTCCGTCAGCAAACGATACACTTGGCTCTGCTTTCTTTTGGAGGACAGTCCTCGAACATTTAAGGTGGCAAAACTCAAGCGTCTGCTCCGAAGCCATCATGATATGGTCAGGAAATGGCCCGGAGAATGGTGCGCACCTTAACGTCTTGCGTAGCGCTAGACGTTAAGTCCCGATAGGACTAGAGAATGCTTCGCAGGGCTTCAATGTGCACAGGCGGAAGGTCAGAGGCGATCATGCTGTCAATTTCATGGCTTCCATAACTGGTCAAAGCTGGTGCGCCCTGCTTAGGAGGAACAGCATCTAGAGCGAAAACTTCCACCTGGAAATCTTGGAGTGGGTAAAGGTGGGCCACAGAAATGCCTTGTGGAAGCACTTGATTCGTGAGGCCGAAGTTTACAAGTGGTAGGCAGGTTCTGTTAGCTGTGATGATGAGTACCGTATAGGGGATAGTGACACAATGAGTCAACAGCACGTCAGTAATAGGGGCAGCATAATATTGACCTTCTGGGAGAGCTGGTGAACACCACAATTCTACATATGACACTGCCTTGGGCGGGAGGCGAACGAATTCGCTGCACTGTAAACGGCATGGGGCTTGGTTGGGGGGCTCACAGTATTGCGGCAGTTCAAGTCAATTAAAGCAGAATTGGCGGTAAGGAAATCGAGTCCCAGTATGATGTCGTGGGGGCATTTCGCAAGAACACTAAAAAGGACGACAACATGATTGCCGGCAACGGTTAGTCGAGCTGTGCACATACCAATGACAGTGACGGTACTGCCATCTGCGACTTGCACGACACTGGTCACGGGCGGTGTAAGAACCTTCTTCACACGACGATGAAAGTTGGCACTCATGATAGAAACGTGAGCACCCGTATCTATCAAAGCTTTGGCAGAAATACCATCGACAAGTACTTCAAGAGTGTTTCCCTGTAGACGTAAGGGCAACTGAGGATTTTGGGACGTGGTCGACAGTGCAGCTTCACGTCCAGAAGTAGTCCAGTCTTCCGGTGAGATTCGACGGCTATATGACGGCGAGTGGGAGCGGCGGCGAGTAGGTGAACGAGATGAACGGCTGCGAGGCGGAGATGGTGGAGTGTAGTGGCTGGGGTCTTCAGAGGCAGTGAATGCCGAAAACTCGTTGCGGGTCGGGTAACGGCGAGCAGCTGGACGGAGGCACCGGAGTAAGCGGGAAACTGATTATGCCACGTCAAGGGCCACTGGCTACGACAGTAACGAGCAATGTGTCCCGCGCGACCACAGCGGAAGCAGATGGGCTTGTCGTCTGCTGTTCCCCAATCGGGTGGGTTCCTAGACCGAGGAAGGTACTGACGGCGACGAGTTGTCCCCACAGAAGACAATGAGGCGTCAGAATTATGTACAGCGCAGACCGTGGGAAGCAAACCCGCGTTGGCGAATTCCTGGCGAACAACGGCCTGGATTAAAGAGACGGCTGGCGTCTGTGCGTCGGAGATCATGGACGCCTTGTTAGCAGCAGGGCATGCGGCCTCAAGGTCACGCCGAGCGATTCGCGTCACATTTTCCGATGCGGACGACTGATGTGGACTTGCTTCGCAAGAGGACGTTGGAGCAGTGTTCGGTAGGCGCTCGAACTGGTGTCCAATGCGCCGGCTCTTCGCTTGTTCTAGACGCCGGCACTCTTTAATAACGGCGTCGACGGTCGTCACGTTGGTAAACACCAGCAAGTTAAATGCGTCGTCCGCGATGCCCTTCAAAATGTGAGAGACCTTATCAGCCTCACAGATATTCTGCTCGGCCTTTTGGCACAAGGCCAGAACGTCTTGAATGTAGGCCAAGAAGGGCTCTGTTGAGGTCTGAGTACGTACCGCGCGTTGTTTCTTCGCAGCAAGCTGCCGGCCAAACGGATTTCCGAGAAGGTCACGGAGCTGTTCCTTAAACGTGTCCCAGTTTGTGATGTATTCCTCATGGGTCTCGAACCAGACACGAGAGGTCTTGTTCAAGTAGAAAATGACGTCCGCCAGCATTACGGTGGGATCCCAGCCATAGTTCTTGCTGATGCGCTCGTACATTCCCAGCCACTGGTCAACATCAACGTCATTCGTCCCAGAAAAGATACCGGGATCGCGAGGTTGTGACAGGGCTACATACTGGGTTGTTGTGGTCGGAGTTGCCGATGTAGTTGGCTGAGACGTGTCTTCGCCGGGAGGCATGCTTGCTTACTCGAGGTGGCGTCCACTGCGAAGCTCCGTCGTTAAATAGTTACCCAGCACTCCCACCAAAATGTTGCGTTGACAAAAGAACTGGGAAACTACAGTAAATGTATTGAGATTGACAAGCAGAGAGCCGCACGACAGTCAAAGTGTGCTCGTCGTCGTCCTCCTCTTTTCTCTACCAACGGACACCACCGAGCATAGGTTCCACTGCAGTTACTGGAAGTTGGGTGTGCTCTCGCGTCATGTAACAATAATAATCTTCTTTGTTTAAATTCAGGCGTTCCTACATTTGTTAGAGGTATATCTCGATCGGTTGTAGATCTGACTTTTTCACCAGTGAGTCAGTGACCACATTCCTATCACTTTTGAGATTAATCTGCTAGTGACCTATTTTGAACGAAGAATTGGCACATTTATAAATTATTCTAAATTTCAGAAAGAATTAAGTACCTCTGGTTTCGCGTGAGGACTTGCAGGAGAATGCTAGGGCTATGAGCCTTAGCGCTGTCTTAAAGCGCACATTAAGGAATTCTACTTTTTCATTAACATCGGCAACTGGGAGATCGCCACTGACGTTACGCAGCAGCAGCTACGCTTCGCCTGGTATTTCCGCTGAGCGTTCGATTGCGTCGTGGCGGTTTGGCTAAGTATTGGGTGCTTTAGCTTTTGTTTTAGTTTTCTTATAGTCTCTAGCTACTTTTGTCCTTAACGTTCACGCAATCCTTGTTGATGTCGACCAATTCCCCTGGCCAGAGGCAGTTCCCCTGGTCAGCCTCCCTCCCGACTAATGAATTGCCTTTAGACTTATTTTTCCGCAGTGGTGTCAGCAGCATTCCCGTTGCACTGGTGCCTAGGAATGGAGGCTTCATCAGGCTCACAAACCCACAGGCGGTCCAGAAGGAACTCAAGGCGACTTCAAACCACTTCCAAACCATCACTGGCGTGCGCCAGTTTGGACGAGGAGGCGTGGTCACCCGATCAGACCTGTGTACAGGACCAGCTTAAATGCACTTCTTTTGCGTCAACTCCGGTGAGTGCTTTCATTCTGCCTCACCTCGCGTGTACAAAAGGCCTCGTACGGGGCGTCGATTCCAGATTAACTCCAGCCGAGACATTGAACAAGATTTTCAACGCAGGCGTCATTTCGATTTACCGATGTAACCGACTGGTAAACAATGAGAGGATTCCCACTGAATCTGTTATTGCGACATTTGTGGGCACTACATGTCCGTCAGAAATAAAGTTATGGCCTCTCATTTTTTGTGTGGAACCCCTCGCATCACGGCCGATTCAATGTCAAAACTGTTGCAGATTTGGCCACAGTTCGGGAGGATGTAAATCAAATCTACGCTGCCGTGTCTGTGGAGAGAACCACCGTTCAAGTGAGTGTTCCGCAACATCAGAGAAGTGTTGCCTGTGTGGAGGGAGTCATGCCGCAGATTATTCTGAATGCTCAGTTCGGGCCCAGGAGTCCCAAATACTGGAAATTATTGACCGCCGCCGCTGTTCGCGAAGGGAAGCTATCGCTGTAGTTAAAGACAGACCTTTCGGGTATTCTGGTATTGCAGCTCGAAACAGTACAATTATTGATGCAAATCTCTCGCAGGCAATTGACTCTGCTGTAGAAAAGGCTATGACGAAGGTCATGGATAAGTTGATATCGAGCTTGTCAGAATGCTTGACACAAATAATCTCAAATCAGATGACTCAGATACTGCAGGCTTCTATGGTACCTTTACAGTCCTCCGTGACCAGGGACAACACTCTGCTAAAAAGCGCACTAGTAGATGCCCTGGCTCCCTCTGTCGACAAGTATGAACAGTCTGGATCACTGTTGCGATTAGATAACCCTGCCCTCTCTCAACCAAGCACTAGTGGTACCACACACATGGAAATTGATTCTCGAACTCACAAACGCGCGGGATCCCCCATTTCTATTGATGTAAAGACAAAAAGTAAGAAGAGCCAATCATCGCTTACGCGTAAGGAAACAAAGTCGGAGGCAGCAGGTGCCTCTGTAGTACGCTCAAAACCATTGGGCAGTTGAGGGTGCTGCAGTGGAACTGCCGATCTATATTCTCAGCCTCACCTGATTTATGTTACCTTTGTAGTCATTTTAATCCCGATATTATACTTCTTCAAGAAACTTGGCTTACGTCGGATAACAATTTTTCACTCGCAGGTTTTCGCTCTTTTAGATTAGATCGTCCATCGCGAGGTGGTGGCCTAATGATTTTTGTGTCAAATACCATATGTCATAAGGCGAAAATTTCTTTCAAAATGTCAGATTCCGACTGTGAAATTTTAGCATTGGATTTGTGTCTCCCAGGTTATTTCCCGTTTTCTATTGTAAACTGCTATTTTCCTGTCGGTGTGCATAATACGCGTCACCTTGTTTGTTGTTTGGTGGGGTTTAACGTCCCAAAACCAGTTCTGATTATGAGAGACGCCGTAGTGGAGGTCTCCAGAATTTTCGACCACCTGGGGTTCTTTAACGTGCACTGACACCGCACAGCACACGGGCCTCAACATTTCGCCTCCATCGAAATGCAGCCGCCGTGGCCGGGATTTGATCCCGCGACCCTCGGATCTGCAGCCGAGTACCATAGCCACTAGACCACCGTGGCGGGGCGATACGCGTCACCTTGACAGTGCTTTGGCGGCTTGTAGGCAGGACATATTGCTTGCAGGAGATTTTAATTCCCATCATGTATCGTGGGGGCTAAAGACAGACTCATGTGGCACGCGACTATGGGAGTGGACAATAGACCGCAAGCTCTTGTGCGTGAACCGAGGACACATAACATTTGTTCGAGGCCAGTCACGTTCAGTTCTTGATTTAACGTTTTGTAGCAGTGCAGTCAATGTCTCGTCATGGTCAACAGTTGACTCTGCTACTAATAGTGATCATCTTCCTGTGTTTTTTTGAAATTAGCTGTCCAATAGTAACTTTACAACAGTCAACGCGTACATATGTCAACCTGAATAAATTTCAGACTTTGTTACGGTCGGCCCTATTGACCCTCCAGCATGCTGATGGTAAAATTGCTTCTAAAGTTTCTACAATTCTAGAAAACTCCAGGAAAAGATCTTAGTTTGTGGTTCCATCGGCTAAACGTACATCCTCTCGGTGGTAGAATGAGGAGTGTACGCGAGATTACAGAAGAAGAAAAGCCGCTTGGAAAAAGCTTCTACAGAATCAGTGTCCAACCAATTGGAAAAACTATCAATTTCTTGCTGGTGTATTTAAGCGCACTGTTAACCGAGCGAAAGATGAGTATGACAGCAAGCATTATGATTACCTCTCAAAATCAAACAATAAGCGTGCATTGTTCGCGTACCTTCGGACACGAAAGGTACTACCGATGTCGTTGACATTAGAGTCAAGTGTCTTGACGCCGCATGAAATGAGTGCCTCTCTTGAACTGATAGCGAAAGGCTTAGAAGATCGCTTTACCGCACATCTGCCGGCAACTCAGTGCAAGTTTACGTCATCCCATGAATTCGCTGAGATGTCTTTATCTGAATTAGCCGAGACTGTGCTGTGTTTGCCTAACTCAGCACCTGGACCAGATGGCATCACGAATGCAATGCTAAAGCTTTTATTTCAGCAATCGGCTAAGGTTCTTTTAGAGCTATTAAATTATTCATTAAAGAACGCATGGGTACCACCAGACTGGAGACTTGCCAAAATAGTGCTGTTGCTCAAGAAACAAGAGGAAGGGTACTCTTTAGAGAACATACGACCAATTGCTCTGACATCCAGTGTAGTAAAACTTATTGAGAGGATTCATCTCCGCTTAATGTCATTATTGATCAAAGGTCAATTCTAAGCCCCTGTCAAATTGGGTTTAGGGTTGGCTGCTCCATCTGGAATGCACACGTCGATTTAGAAAGCCGTATTCAATTAGCAAGGCGCCATAACCAATACGCTGCCCTGGTGACTCTAGACATTGCTAAAGCATATGATACAGTAGAACATGTGATCTTGATAGACATTAAATTCGCTTGGTTTCCCGGAGTATATAATTGCGTGGATTAGCAGATTTCTCTTGGACAGAAAATTTTATTGTTATAAAAGTGGCTTCTCTTCGTCTACATACACAGAAACAAGAGGAGTACCGCAAGGATTAGTTCTTTCTCCTGTGCTGTTTATTGTATTAATGAGCTCCATTACACGACACCAGGATGTAACTACTTATGTTTATGCGGATGATATCGCATTTTTTGCAGCGGCAGACGATATCCATACCTTATATAAACGTCTGCAGGACTATCTTAACACCTTAGAGAGCTGGCTACCTAGGAATCATTTTTCACTTAATACCAGTAAATGTGCCGTTCTTGTCTTTCCTCTTCATTACCCTGTGCACATTTCGCTCTGCTACCAGCTGGAAGACATACCACAGTTAGAATCTCTTAAATACCTTGGAGTAATTTATGGTGCCTCTCTTGAATGGCAACTACACATTGATTACATAGCCGCAAAAGGTGCACGTGCAATTGGCTTATTGCGCAGGATCAGCGACCACCGTGTAGGTATGAGAAGAGACACACTTATAATGATTTACTGCATGTACGTTCGCCCTATTCTAGAATTCGGCTGCGTACTTTTCTCTGGTGCCCCAGCGTACATGGTCAGATCCTTAATGGTTTTGGAAAGAAAAGCATTGGGCTTATGCCTTGGCCTTCCAAAAACAGTTGCAAATGTGGTGTTGTATCTGGAATCGAGATTTCCATCTCTATCACGCAGATTTCGCCTTTTGAGTGCAAATACATTTTTAAGAATTTATGAATTCCCATTAAGGCAGTCTGAAACTGTTTTTATTTCTCATTCGGCAACGTTTTTCGGTACTAATTGGCCACGGTTTCACACTCCGCAAGTTATATTTGTGCAGCGATTACTCGACCCCTTAAACGTGCGTCTATGCGATGTACGTGCGGTCATTAACAGAGCTTGTTCAGTTCAAATTGAATTCGATGACATTTTCCCGAATAATGCAAAATTACTTCCACATCGCATCTTGGATGGCATATTACAAGACCATCTTCAGAGAATCGGAACAAATGTCGTTATTGCCACCGATGCATCACAGCGCGAGGAAAAGTCAGGTGTTGCAATTTTTAGCCCGACTCTTGATTGGTCTTATTCCGTGCGGCTTCCTCACTTCGTGCCCATTTTCGTGGCTGAATTTTTGCCAGTCGTTCTTGTGCTCCGCAACTTAAATTCTTCATTTCTGTCAGCCGTGGTCCTCACAGATTCTCTATCCCTCTGTTCCTCACTCACCACGAGCATGAACACGCACGTGATAAAGGCATTTCAGACATTAGTACCTTCGCATTTGAGAACAGTCCGTTTAATATGGGTCCCCGGCCATAAAGCATTGCTCCTCAACGAAGTTGCTCATTCTTTAGCAAAGGCTGCTCTAGAAGGACCGATTCTACCCTACTTTCCCGCGTCCTCTTATGTCACGGCTGCTAGGTTTCGTAGGCGAGTCATAAGGGAAGCGTTGAAAGACTCCGCGTTGACAAACTCCACTGATTATTGTCACGTTCTATACCCCTGGCGGAGAACAGTATGTCAAACACGTCAACTAGAAGTGTCCCTTACGAGCCGACGCTGCCGTGTACCGAGCCTAAATTTCTATGAACACTGGTCTGGTCGGGTTCCTTCACCACTGTGTGCATTCTGCGGAGAGCCAGAGACCATAGATCACTTCCTTTTTAGCTGTCGACGATTTACCGTGACCAGGAAAACATGCTTAGGAAACCCCTTGCGACCTCTTGGAATAGACCTGTCTACGCCTGTGGACCTGTCTTTTGGTGCCTCCATTTCTGGATACTGCAATACGAATGTTTGCTTGGCCGTGAAAAATTACATTAATGAAACTTATCGTTTTTAAACAAGCCAGAAATATAGTTATATTTATTTAAATACACAACTAACGTTCAATACAAATTTTAGTCTTTTTCTATTATTCAATTTTTCATTATGTGAATCATTATAGTTTTTCCTCCTCCCCCATATTACATCACCACCACCTCGCCATTTCTCTGTGTAGATTACTGCATTCCTAAATATAAAATCTTGTGCACCCAATTCTTGGCCAATCCCCCAGAGTGGGCGTGAGCCATATATTGTCAGCTGAACAAGAACAAGAACAAGTTTAGTCCATGGTGGAACGATGAATGTGCACGGGCGTATAGAAAGCGAAAAGCCGCGCGGAAGAAGCTGCTGGCCAATCAATGCCCCACAAATTGGAGCGATTACACATTTGTGGCGGCAGACTTTAAACGTACAATAAATAAAGCAAAAGATGACTACGATATTAGCAGGTTCAATTACCTTTCTCGCTTAAAAAAGCCCTTTTTAGATTTTTACGTTGAAGAAAGGTGATACAACCGTCGCCAAATATTGATTCTGTAGTTTTTTCGCAACGCGAGTTGTCAGATATATTAGAAAATATTGCGAAATGGCTAGAAGGCACATTTATGTCGACTATGCCGCAGCACATACCTAACCCTACACGAGTTGAGAACTTCAGCGAGGTTACTTTAGAAGAACTCACAAACGTCATTCAGAGTTTGTCTTCTTCAGCGCCCGGACCGGACGGAGTAACTTCAGCAATGATAAAACTTGTTTATGAGATATCACCAAGCGAAATTCTAAATTTAGTCAATTACTCTTTGAAACATGCTTGGGTGCCTGCGGAATGGGAGCTCGCTAAAGTGATTCCGCTACTTAAAAAAGAAGGGTTAGGTTTTGTTCTAGACAACATAAGACGAATTTCTCTGATTTCTAACGTAGCTAAGCTCATAGAAAGGGTGTTGAATATTCTAATAGCAAAATATATTGACCATAACTCATTTGTCTGGGTGCTCGATATAGTGTGCGCACGTTAATTTAAAGAGTCGCACACAGCTGGCTCGTCAGCGAAGGCAATATTCGGTGTTAGTAACTCTTGATTTGTCTATGCATATGGCAGGGTTGAGCATACAATTTTATTAAAACAGATGGAGCATTCCGTATTCCCACTTTACATAACAAGTTGGGTTTCAGAATTTTTGAGAGAAAGAGAATTTCATTGCTTTCATCGTGGCTGCTCAACCCGCAAATATAAGAAACGTGGTGTACCCCAAGGAGCCGTCCTACCCGCGGTTTCGTTTAATCTATTCATGAGCACCATTCCTCTCCAGCAGGTCGCGCACGTAAATGTATACGCGGATGACGTTGCTTTTTTCGCGGCCGGTAATGATTTACACGCACTGTATCGGACACTACAGAAGTATCTGAATTCCCTGGATATATGGCTACAGAGTGTACACATGTCACTGAATGTTGATAAAAGTGCGCTTCTTGTTTTCCCTGTTAATGGGCCCGTGAACATCTCACTGGTATATTGTCAAGAGTTTATTCCACAGGTAGATTCTTTGAAATACTTGGGCATCATATATAATGGGACACTGAATTGGAAACCTCACATTGAACATGTGGCGGTTATAGCAACACGCGCTTGGAAACCTTAGAACGGGTTTGCGAAGAAATACTATGATAATAGTGTAAAAAAATGTACTTGTGGCCCATCATGGAATTCGAGTGCGCCTTATTCTCTGGAAGCGCAGCTTATAAAATTAGGCCTTTGATACTATTAGAGAGCGAAGCGTTGCTTTTGTGCCTTGGCCTCCCAAAGTTCATAGCAAATAATATTTTGTATATGGAAGCATGTTTCCCACGCTTGCGAAGTAGGTTCAAACTTCTTACGGTTCAAGCATTTTTTAAAGCTATACAGTTATCATCAGAGACGATCAATATATGTTTTCATTTGTGCACCCAACTCATTTTTTGGAATACAGTGGTCGAGGCTCCATACTCCTCACATTGTACTCGCACAAGCAGAGCTAGAGCCTCTAAAGGTACAAATCAGAGCTACGTCAGCAGTATTAAATCGCCCATTACGCCTACATATTGAGTTTGATGATATTTTCTCTCCAAATGCCAAACAACTGTGCTTTCGATATTTGAACAGCCTGTTAGAGGATTACCTTGCTCACCTTGACAGCAATAATATTATAGCAATAGACGCATCGGTATTAAAGGAAAAGGCTAGAGTGGGAATTTTCTCCCCTTCTCTCGCCTGGTCGTTCTCATTCAGGCTTCCAGATTACACTCCGATTTTTATGGCTGAGTTGTTGGTTATTATATTAGCGCTTCGTAAACTTCCCTCACATGATTGGGCAGCAGTCATAATTACAGGCTCTCGTTCAGCATGCTCAGCTCTTCACACGGCAACAAATTCAGATCTCCTCGACTTGTTTCATTCTCCAATACCTGCCAATCTGCAAACTATTCGTCTGCTATGGGTACCAGGCCACTACGGGTTATATCTAAATGAAATGGCAGACTCGTTAGCCGCACCATCTTTAAATGGTCCTATAATACCCGTCTTACCTGACACAGCTTACGCGACAGCATATCGGTATAGGAACGCTTGTTTACAAAGTGAATTGACTCCTATCTAGTCAGACTAAAAGACTTCGAACATTTGAGATTTTGCTGGAATAAGCAGTGGTGCACATCCCGGCAATAAGAGGTTTCATTCACCAGAGTACGCTGTCGAATTGCGCATATGAACCTTTACTTGAACAGAGCCGGTCTACGGACGTCCCCAATATGTCTGTTTTGCAATGAAATCAAATCAAGTGACCACTTCTTTTTAGACTGTCGCAGATACTCTCTCCAGAGGAAAATGCTCCTCGAAACTCCATTTCGAAAGATGGGGTTAGAAACGAAAATTCCTCAATTTTATCATTTGGCGCCACTGTATTCGGGTAAAGTCACAGTGATGTTTGCTCCGCTGTCTTCGACTTCTTATATGGAACAAAAAGAATTCCTTGCTAATTCTGTTTGTACTTCCAAATCCTTTTCGTGCCAAAATCAATCCTCGGGGTCTTCATATCGAAACGTTTCATTACTCTTGCATTTCTTCCATTCCATGTGTTAGTCTGACTACTGGACCATTCAGTTTTTTTCTTTCTTTCTGTAGTTGCTTTTTTTTTCTTTTCGCTTGTTCTTATTCTTATTGGCTCAGTCGCTCTTCACAGAACCCTAGATTTACTGACTACTGCCGCCCGATTCTTGGCTTATCCCCCTCAGTGCGTGAGCGCCACGAAAGAGGCTCATCATCATCATCATCATCATCATCATCAGGCCCTTTACCTCCCTTAGGAAAAGCACTACCGAAATAGCATTGCGAAACCTGGGGATTGTCTTATAAAGCAATGTACTGCTTTCATTCTGCTCTTCCGTCCTGGGGCATACCAACAAGAACATATTCCTTGCTGTACAGAAATTGATTACTGATTCGTATCGATTTGATTGTTGTGTAAATAGATCCTAATTTCTTATTTCCTTATCCTCTCTATCCTTGATTGATTGTTATTGTTCTCATTAAATCATTCCGTATAATAAACTTACGCTAGTAATATTCAAATTCGCGTCAAAGGACGAATAAAACCCTCATGTAGTATAATTTTGTAAATTAAAATCAAATCCGCCTGACTCGTCACTAATTTCCCGAAGTGGGTAACTAGCGAATGTAAAGGATCATCGTCATCATCATCGTTTTCCGGTACACAGCCTCTCGCAAATCTATGCGTTTGTGCGTGCTAAGAGGTTTATTAGCAGAGACGCAGGCTATGGGGCAGAATGATCGCCAGGTTGACGCGGCTGCTGCTGAATGGCTGGCTCAAGGGCAGGTAGGCAAGCACTGTCTTCGGGCACTGGGGAGCGAAAAGGGTCTCAAGGTCCGTGTACTTGCGACTGGATCGGTGGACAACGCGAATGTCGTACTCCTGTAGCATAAGAGCCCAACGAGCAAGTCGGCCGGATGGTTCCTTAAGTGTGGACACCAGAGAAGGGCGTGGTAGTCAGTAACGACGTCGAAAGGGTGCCTATTCAAGTAAGGGCGGATTTTTCAAGCGCCCAAATAATGGTCAACTCTTTCTCGGTAACGAAGTAGTTGGCCTTGGCTTCAGTCGGCGTGCGGCTAGCCTAAGGGGCGACACATTATGCAACCCTTCCTCGCGTTGCGTGAGTACGGCACCGAGGCCGACTCCGCTGACATCGCTGTGGACTTCGGCCGGGTCTGCAGGGTTTAAATGGCGAATAATGGGAGGCCTGGTAAGCAGGCGGAGTGATTTGTCTAACGCGCCGTCACAGGCGGGTGACCAAGTTCAAAGTTCTGTTTTGCCGCTAAAAGGGTTTGTCAGTGGAGCACAAATCGAGGCGGCAGTTCGAATAAAACGTCGGAAAGAAGAAGCCAAGCCTACGAAACCTCGAAGCTCTTTTAAGATCTTTCGTTTTGGGAAGTCCGCGACTGCGCGAAGCTTGGCTGGATCCTGACGAATACCGTCTCGCAAGACAACACGATCAAGAATTGTGTACTTCTGGGCACCGAAACGGCATTTCTTGAGGTTCAATTGAAGCGCGGCGTCGGTGAGACATTTAAGGACACTTTCGAGACGCCCAAGATGTGTATGAAAATCAGCGGAGAAAACAACTACGTAATCCAGGTAACATAGGCATGTGTTCCGCTTCAGGCCTCGGAGTATGTTGTCTATTGTCCTCTCAAACGTAGCGGGAAGATTACACAGGCCGAAAAGCATGACGGTAAATTCGGACAAGCCGTCAGGTGTCACAAATGCCGTTTCAGATCGATCACACGATTTCACAGCAAATTGCCAGTGTCCGGAACTCAAGTCGAGTGAAGCGAAGAATTCCGACCCTTGTAAATAATCGAGAGAATCTTCTATGCGTGGCAACCGGTATACGTTCTCGCCTGTTATCTCGTTCAAGCGTCGGTAGTCTACACAGAAGCGAACTGAGCCCTCTGTGTTCTTTACTAGAAGGACCGGTGATGCACAAGGACTGTGTGAAGGCTGCACAATGCCACACTTGAGCATGTCAGCCACATAGTCGTCAATGACACGGCTCTCAGACGCGGACACTCGATAAGGACGTTGCTGTAGGGGGCATGGTTTCCTCTGTCGATCTGGTGCGACACGGTTGATGCGCAACCCAAACCAGAAACCTTGGTACCAAAAGAGGCATGCAAGTTCTGCAGTAGAGTGAGAAGCAGGCTTCGTTATGAAGACGATGTTTTGTCGTCGATGGAGCGATGAAAAACATCCAGGAGTGATTCATCAGCTGCAGGGTCATCACTGCATGTGCTGAGGTCCGCCTAAATGAAACCGAGGGGTCTAAAGGGTGCGAAGCGTCAACGATGCGAACAGGCTCAAAAGTGTGAAAGCGGCCGATGCATTCACCATGAAATAATTGTAAAGGCGTCGCCATTATGTCAACCAGCGTCATTGTGACATGGGAACACGAAGGAAGCACGACGAATTCGACAGTATTGTAATGTAGAAAAACATAGAGCTCGCCGTGCCGAAGACGCTCGCGCTAGAGGAGCGCAGGGCAAGAGAGGCAGACGAAGAGAAAGACGAAGGGTCAGAATAGAACAGCCGGCCTGCTGCTAAGGAGCTGTGTCTACGTCTCTTCCTTTATTACAGTATACACAACTCCTTGAATGACGACTCTTGCGGTACAGGCAGCCAGGGGGGTTATGTTTTGAGTGTTCGCCAAGCAGGCCCAAAGCTTGCCGTCGAAAAGAAAATCACGTACCTTTCGCTGCACTGGACTGTGAGTTGACAAAACGATGCGTTCTCAGACCCTTGCTTTCGCTCGCAATCTATCACCGTTTGCGACGCTATTGGTTTAAAGCGCAGGTCTGCGGCGCAGTCTCCGGTAAAATGCGATTTAGTCGCGAGATGTGGTGCTTGTTAAAGGAAAAACGGCACTACTTTCTGAGGCCCTTGCACGAGTACGTCTGAGTGCTATGGGTAAGGGTAGTGGTGTTGGCAGGAGAACACAGTAATGGGGAAAGAAGCAGAAGAATGAAAATCGAGGCAGGGGCCAGGTGTGTGCACTGGGTGTTCCAAGGCAGACCTAGGTGGGCAGGCCCGAGCAAGGAACCACTTCTTTTGGGGAGCTCGAGTGCAAATTAAATCGTGGCCGGCGGTCGGCTATTGCCTAAGAGGCGGGATCAGTAACTTTAGCGTATATGCCCATTTGTCGAGCATCCGTGCGCAGCATCAAGATGCTGCTGATGTCTACTCGCAAACCTGGTTAGCATTGTCACTGTTACGCCAAAGATGGCATAGAGATAATTAAGTGTAGTTTTAAGTGTAGCGTAGTAGCTATGGGATAAACTGGAAGCGAATTAAGGTGCACGAAAAAACACCTCCCATCGGCAGGGCGCGAATATAGGAACGTAGGAGAAGACGGCCAATGCTGCCGGTTTAGGCTCGAAAAGCGCGATATCATCATGAGGCAGATCGCAGGGGAGGTCTCGGAAAACATTGGCCGCCTGGGTTCCTTTATATCATCATTATCATCAGGAGCAGCAGCAGCAGCAGCCTATCGCCTCTCCCTATGCTCTCCATCCTCTCGTGTCTCGCGCGAGATCATCGCATTTCATGGCTGCAAATTTCTTAATTTCGTCAACCCATCGTACTACCTGCCGTCCTCGGTAAGCAAAGGAGAGGGTTGTCTTACCGCGCTGTCATATTGCGCGGTACACCGCGGCTTGTACCATGTTCGCATCCATACAAAATGAAGCCGCCGCTGCCGCATTTTGATGGATGCAAACTTGGCAGACCCACCAGCGCCTTTCGTTACAGCAGCCAAGCACCCTACCACTGGATGTCCGCGGCGCCCGTACTTACATTCTTAAATGAAGGCTTCGTAGCAGTTTGTCAATCTGCACGTATGGTCAGGTTCGCCCTATGCCTAGCGATCGCAGATTATGTAGATGAAACGCGAAACAAAAGCAGAAATCACCTGTCAATGCTCTGCTGAGGAACCATCCCGGTAGCGAGAAGATAAAGAAAACGTCGAGAACACAGCAAGAATACAGCAACCTGTATTAACGTGTAATTAATACAGTTTTTAGCTGCGGAGGTTCCGCTCGATCACCACATGGTGCTCACTCTACAGGATGTGTTCGTTGAAGGCGCAGGTATACGTTCTGTTGGGCAAAATTTCTCAGCCCTCTACGCCGGCGTTTCTCCACTTTCCAGTCTTCTGGTTTTTTTTTGTTTCTTGTCCCATTTTAACACTTTCGTGGTCTTCATAGCACGCGTTTCTTCATTCTTATGCCTGTACCAAAACGCGCATTTCTCTAACTTAGCCATTCATATAAACTCCCGGCAGTGCACCGATAGATTAAATCCCGTTCCACCTGATAACGACCTTCTTTGTTTAATTAACCTGTAATTAATACAGCTTTTAACTGCGAAGTGTTCTATGTAGGGCAGAGAGGGCGTTGTGTTAATCAGAGAATAAATGAACATAGAAGTTCGTTATCAGGTGGAACGCCATCTAATCTATCGCTGCACTACGGGGACTGTAACTGCTTGCTAAGTTAGACGACTACGCGATTCTGTACAACCAAAGGATGAACAAAACGCATTTAATGGTCGAGGCCTGGCATATCAATAATAACGGAAGAGCGTGCACGAGTCAGCCGTCGATTAGCTTAAACATAGAAGAGGTAGAGTTGCTTAACAGCTGTCTCTCGCTTAGACTGGCAGCTGTATCCGTGTGACAGGTGGCGCCACTATTTCAGAGCATACCCAGGCAGCACAGATGCTCGGGCCAATATTGTTTTTTTGTTGGCTTACGGAGGTCCAATGCCCTGTGATACCACTCATAAGCCAGCATTGGAAATTCCATCTATTAAGGCCTCCAACAATGGCCCATCGTAACCATTCAATTTGCAATATTGGTTCTTCCATCCTGTAAAGAAGGCAAATTTGGGCCATAGTTGCCACTCAGAATACATTATTGGTGCGTCCAGTGCACACGGATGGTAATGATGGGTCAGTTTCTACATAGTCCTATCAATGTTGGTTACGTAATGGCGGCAGGCTGTATATATTGTCCAATCAATCTCACTGCATAGCCAATGCTGGACTTCCAATGTTCTGTGTCAGACAATATTGTCCGCACACAAGACTTGTAGCAACAATGTTGGTACCATTTGCAAGTACACATGATATATCTGGAGGCAGGTACACATGGTGGCGAGTACACGATTGTTTTCCTGTTTTACCAATATGAAGGGACCACTAGCTCGACTCGGTGCCGCAAATGAGTTCAGAAAGGTCATTGTGTATGTATTCAGTGCAGCAGAAAAAATTATCTCTACAATTTACGTAACTGTTTATTTGCGCAAGTTCTAGCTAAGTGTGTGTGAAGTAGACTAGAACTTGCACATTGGAAGTTGAGCAAATTACATCTACAACGCCATCATATGGTCCAAAATGCCCAGCAGCATGTTAGTGGCTTCCGAGCCCACGTGCATGGCATAGCCGATCACTTTATCTGTTGTCATTGCAATATTTCCAAAACAATAGAAGTAGGCTGTGTATACTGTCGAGACATTCTGTCAGGTTTCTCCAATACAGGACAGCCAATGCTGCTTGCGAGACAATATTGTCCAGACGTAAATACTGTCGCGCCTATGTTGTTCACATTGGGAGGTACATGACATATTAGAAGCAATGATCTCTTTTTCATTTGAAAGAACGTTAATATATATGTACGTACCGTGTGCACTCGCATAATTAGCGCCCACGCGTAATTTCTGCACTCCCAACTTCATGTACGGTTTACGCAAAAATATTACTTGCATGATCTCCCCATGACACCCAGTGCCACGTGGCGCAGGCTAGTGTTGTCCTTTTTCACTACTGAGTGTTCGGTAGCCCAGGCTTCGCCACAGCCGGTCGCATTTTGATTGTTTAATAGCGACATATTGGCGATTCCTATAAAACAAATTCAACATAGTGTTTGCTGATTAACTGAGAACCGTGCCGCCACAATAATTTCGACACGTGAATACGAGTCGCTCTTGATACTGGAGTTTAGAGATGCCACTGACAGCACCAGTGACGACGATTCCGAGTCGCACATCCGCTAATGCTTGAATGTAGCCCACGAATGCATTTGACTGTTAAGGTACGCGTTCTGTTGAGTGAAAGATACATTCGTTTTTGTGATACATTTCATTTGATGCATCTCAGATCAGCACGCGTAAAGATTCCTTACGCGATATTCCGAAAGTATTTACGAAATTCGCATGTAATTTACGCACCTTTTGGAACTCCTAGATTCATGGAGAAAAAAAAACACGAGTTACGTGGTATGCGCGAGTAAGCACGGTATAAGTTATGCATGAGCAAATACGGTATTGCAAAACGTTGGAAGGTAAAGAAAAGCCTTTGTGATCTTTCTACCTCGAGCAGCGGGCACAGGAGCCCGCCGAACATGGAAGCGTACCACGGCAGGGGGGGGGGGGGGGCGGAAGGGGGGAGCTGCGTGGGCGGCACTAATCCGTTTTGCTTCGCATACCTGTTTGACATGTTTTCTTGCAGCGAGCTGCGGGTGAGGCAGGCGAAGCGGCTTTCACTCTGCAGAGGTTTTTCGGACGCACAGGTGGTGTCGCACGGGCATCGTGTATCTGCTAAACCTGGCGAGTTTACGAAGTCAGAACACCTTAGTAGTCTACGGACACGGAACTTGCGACTGCAAACTTCTGCACAGTGAAAAAGTGGCAGCACTGCGCTTCTCTGGACCGGACATTTTAAGTGAACTGAACAGATGAGCCTCGACGTGTTGCGACAGTTCTAAAGGTTTTCATGAAAGCTTCGTACCGATTTTAGCCATTCGTTTATTTTACTCATTGTGCATTCTGTTGTGCTCGCACCCTCATTGTGGCATGTGCCGGGTTTATTATATCTCCCCAAACTCCCTCCCCACGCAGAGTAGCATGTCAGCGATATTTCAACGCCGGCTAAATTCTCTGCCTTTCAATAAAGAGCTCTCTCTCTCTCTCTATTACTGCGTATTTTCTTTATATTTCTCTATTTGTAAATACACACGTGGTGGGCTTTGTTGTATACGCCGCGGCAGATGAAGTAATCGGTTCTAGCAAAGCTGTTTTGGTTCGTGTGACTTTCATGTTTGTGTTTTTGTCTTGCGTGAAACGCGTGTTTTCCCTATTCTCTTTAACGGTCATTTCTTGTTCCTGGTTTTCGGTTCTATCGAAGTCGTCGGTTTGTCCCCACATACCCTCCGTTCCGGATACTGCATGCAGAAACATATCACCGTATCCTAACATTCACTTATGCTGTGTTACTTGATGAAGTGTTGAATTTCTACAATTCAGCTGTTTCGTGGAATTGTTTCAGGAACCTTTCAAGCTTCAGCTGCTCCACGTAAACTCGTAAACCAAAACGTGTCGCATAGATTTAGGCGTATGTTTTCTTGTGCCTCTTCTTTTTGCTTATGGTGCTTATGCGTTTAGTTTTCTCGAGGCTGATCATATACAATGGACTTCAAACTTAGAGTGAATATTGATTTGTTTATTTTATCAGAACTTTCTTTTCAATCCCTTCTCATGTCTCTTATACTCACGAGTAAAATGTGTCATAAAGAAGACATTTTGCTTATTTGTATGTGTGTATGTGTTCGAAAGATACGTTTCGCCATAAACATACGAGTGCATAGACCATTTATGTCTTTTTTATGCTATCGTCATAACCACGAATCGTGAACATAACCAAATTCGTTTCCCAAGCTGGCAGTACATACATGCATACTAAGTACAAAATGAAGTTATTGTTACTCCCATAATTTACTGGATATTCTTGCTTTTTGCCTAGAGCCAGAAGCCTCGGCAAAACAAATTTAAGTGCATGCATAAAGGTGGGGAAAATATAGAATCAGCCAATAAAGGAGGCTGGCAAGAAATGCTCCCTATCCAACGATGAATGCTGGCAAAACATGATGGCCAGCCATCAATAAAGGCTGGAAAGAACGGTTAGAGCTTCCATTGTTTATACAAGCTTACCAATATTGAAAATACAAACGATGGACAATGTGGGCCAAAGCCATTCTTTCCCAATTTTTTCCAACGTTATACGACTGGTATCCAACACTGGAATAATCTAGTCTAAAGTGTAGCATGGGACCCGAAATCCAATGTAGTTCCAATATTGTATCCAATGTTATCCAACGTTGCGCGAATGTCGGTCCAATGTTGTGCTGCCTGGGTACGCAGATATGTTCTGTGTCGTCTTTCCTTGTCGCCTGAAGGCTCTGCGGCTCTGCTTCAGTTGATAGTCGGCGTTTATGTTGTGCGCTTCTCTTCCCTTGTGTCCGTGTTTTGCGTTCCTGTTCTTTGTATTATGAATCCTTACCAACACGCGCAGATTTCTGTCCTTTTGGACATTCATTCTACAGCTTTTACAACTTCATGAGTAATTGCACTTGCAACCACGGTTTGAATTTTTATCAATGTGCATAGATATGGCGAATATATTCGGGATTGATAATGTTAAGAAAAAAACACTACTATTTTCATGCACGTGAGTTGTGAGCAAAGAGCGGCGCCAGGTGGAGGGTGTCAAATTCGCCGTCACTCTCATATAGCACCATTATCACTTTTACTGTCATAAAGCAGTGGGGGAGGAGAAGGATTTGGGTAGTGCGTTGAAGGAAGCGTGGATCCGCTTTTTCCTTCTGCTCCACCCGAGACTTTCAAAGCGATACCGTTGAGGACCTCGTTTCGCAGAAATTCCCGCGTCGGCGTCGGCGTCGTTACTTTTGAGCAGGAAATCACCGTTGTGCGTGAGCGAAAATTCGAGGTAGATGCAAAGAGAAAAAAATCTTGGGACCGAGTGGGAATCGAACGTGTAACCTCTCGTTCCGGTGCGCGATGAGCTACGCGGTAGGCCAGCTGGAAGCATTATGATAAATGCTAACGGCCAGACTTTTGTGCATGCCGATTCCCATTGATACGTACGTCTAGGAGGTACGTCTTGTAGTTGCTTCAGCGTGAAAGAGGCTTACTGTCACCCGCTAGATGGCGCGAAGGGCACAGGACGCCTATGGTGCTTCGATACGTACTACCCTGTACGGCATGGTGAGACCACTGGCCGCTTCAACGGGCTTCAACGCCGTCATGAATTAGAGCGAGCAGTTGCGCGTTTGTTGGGTATCGTGCTTCCTCCGAGACGCAGTCCGCGTCTTGTTGGTGCCCGTGTTTCGTTCGAGTACAGTGAACTAGAAGTTCACTATAGTTCGAGACCGAGACGCACGCTACAACCTGTTTATGAACGCCAGTGCATTTGAGTCCCAGGGCTCGTGTCATGCAATGTGGCGGTCGTTGTCGCCACGCTGCACAGAATACTGCATATCGAGGCACCGCAACGGTGCCTAGTTAGGAGCATATTGTCGCGAAGACCGCGTCGCGTAGAATGTTTTCTTGTTCTTTTTCTTTTCCGACTGCTTTTGTAGAAGGGGTGCTCGGGTAAACGAGCCCGCGCACCGCAGGGAGACTTCCGGGAGACGGGGAACCGAAAATGAAGAGCATGTGTGCGCGCCGCGGCCAGTTTCTGGAAAGCGTTGTTTGTATTAGTTTTGTGGCGAGGCCGGATGTACGCGATCGTAAAAGCTCGTGGAGAATCGTTACCTTCGACCTGCCTGAGTGGTCCGTATAAGCCGTTTTCCTATTGGTGGGCAACAGTGGTGGTTCGAGCCGTCCGCGTCGCCGTGGATGCTGAAAAAGTGCTATTTAAGCGGCGACACCGGCCTTTCTTTAGAGAGCGGACTAGGGGACCATGACGCTCGAAACCACCGGGGACCATTCCGGCAGGCCGACGGGGTATGATACCATTTTCTATGTTGTATAATTTTTGCCCTGTATGTTTTCCAACTTCAAGATGTCTAAGCTAAATAAACCCCCCAATGAGTGCTCTCCCAATTCACTGTGTCGACTCCTCATCGCTTGCCTGCGCGGAGTGGCTCCCACGCCTCTTCGTCTTCCTGACCTTCCGATGCGTCTAACATTAACGGCCCCGACGTTTCGCTACAATATACAGGGACACTAATGGCGCGGTATTACGACGCTCCATATGCATGGAGCACGGAGTATCACTTTCGCACTTTGGCTGTACAGCGTGGTCGGCTTTGCTTGTATCTGTCCACGCGAGCGTGTAGGCGTTGATTCCCGCCATGTTGACGCATTTGTGATGGATTCTGTGCTGCGTGCAAGCAACAGGCCAACTGCGGTGGCTTCTTCATCGGCGAATTTCCATAGCGGATCGTCGATTTGTATTTTGCCCATGTTGTAGTAATTCACAATTCAAACTCCACGAGTAAAGACGGACAATAACAAGCGTGGCGTCATGACAATTACGTGGCTAGGCGACTCAAGAGCATGACAAGCAAAAGAGCGCGATAAAAATGGGCCACGCACAGCTATCGCGTTGAGCTCTTAAGGCGAAGGATGAATCAGCAATAACGCAGGAACGCACCGGCGTCCAGAAAAGTCAACAGACCAAGGAGTTCATCGGTCGGAGAGACTGCGGAGCCACAACACGGCGCTGCCATCTCGCTCCGCGAACATCGGCGTGTTTGCGTAAGCGTCGTGAATGTCGTTTTGGCATTAACGTTGTCTTACACTCCCTTACTTTCACAAGGTAAAAAAAGAGCGAAGCCTGCGCGGAACCGTAGAACAGTGACAGCGTAAGCTCGAGGAGCGACCTTCTTAGAGGCCATTCTAACCGCTTGAGGAAACTAGTGCAAGCAGAGGTGATAAGTATCCCCTGCGCCATAACACTTGTCATTTCGCCAAGTAGGGAAGTACCCACTACGCAATAATTACAGCTGTATTGTAACGTGCAAATCTGTATAACTGCACATCTTAGAGAGTCTCTTGACGTCATTTTCCCGAGAACGAACCGAACTCTCGGCCAGGCGTCGACGGCGAGCTGCGATTTGGCCTTCACTCTGCACAGCTGTCTGTTGCGCCCGAGGTTGCCTTGCTGCAGCCGCGCGCGTAGCTCTGCGATTAGCTTCTTCAGCAGCGGTCCGCACCTTACCAGAGTGCGCCATCAGGTATATCGAAAGCCAAGTCAGGTTGCTGGCACGGCTGCGCACATCGCCCGCCGCGTGATGCATGGCACGATACGACAAATCTACTTCAAAAGGCAGCGCTTCGTAATAATGATGACGGTAATGTTGAAGAAAATTATTTTATAATGATGATGTTGATGATGCCTCTGCAATGGGTTCAGAGGTGCAAACCATGCAGCCCTGTGTTCGTTCAAGTGATTCCTCGAACTCGTTATGCAATCCACTTTCCCCGACGTGTAGTGGCGTATTATTGTCCTGCCATGTAACATTAAATTTGTTAATGCGATTCCTCGGCAGACGTTACACCTCTTTTACGCCTGTTTAGGTCTTTTAGCGAAGACTTTTCTAGCACAGACGTGGCTCAGTCCGTTTAAAACGACTGCCGGTCCACCCTATGATATGTTTGTAGTACTTGGTTTGTACTGCCTATGGAGATCGAGACTGTGTGATCGCCATGCAGAAAATCCGCGTTCCACAAGATCTATCTACCGAGAAATTATGGCCTATGTCAGAAGTGTGTACGCTGCCCAGGAAGTACCTCCTGACTGGATGCACTTGTTGGACGTCTGTGTGTGTTTGCCCGAGTTTTGAGTGTGTAGGCGTTATCTCCCTGTGACCTCAGTTTTCATTTCCATGTAATAAAGAGAAAAAAAAACAGACGTGGCTCAGTGGTAGAATGCTCGACTGCCACGCAGAGGGTGTGGGTTCGAATTCACGCAGAGGACGTCGTTTGAATCCTCCTCGGTCCTGGGTATTTTTTTTTTCTAAAATTTGCGCGATAGCGGTTACGGACACCGGCGGCGGCGGACAGCTACTGCGGAAAAACGGCCCTTGTAATCCCATAACATCTTACGCTGTAAAAAAAATCCACTATTCAGGAGCCCACAGAACAGCCTCACTTCCAGCGGAGGAGCCATGCACATTGTAATATCTTCTTGGCCTTTAGGTGCCGGAACCACGGTATGATTACTTGCCACGCCGTAGTGGAAGGCTCCGTAAATTTCGGTTACCTGGTGTTCCCTAACATGCATTGAAATCAAGCAGTACGCGGTTGTCCAGCGTTTCGCCTGCATTGAATTGTGACCGTTGCTGACAGGATCAAACGCGCATCTTTAGGGTCTGTAGCCGAGCGCACTCACACCCCCTCCCCGCTCAACACACACACGCATGCACGCGCGCGCGCGCCACAGGTCGCTCTTGCATGTCTTGATTGCAGTGACTTCGGTAAGAGCATTCGAACAAAACGGCCAGTTCCGGACACTACTGCACACACAGAGGTTTTCCTTGCGCAAAAGGAAAAAGTATAGTAATAATATTTGTAAAACATTATTACTACAATGTATCGGAAAACGGAATATTATTCCGTCTTGGTCCTCCCTCATTGGTGAGTTCTGCTTGTCAAGGCAGGATTGACCAATCGCTGACCAGTCTCGATTCTATGAGTGGTCAGTGCTGCCTTGACAAACAGAACAGACTAATCAGCGAGAACCAAATCCGTATCCATTTTGCCGTATGGACTCCTCAGTATGCCTTGCTCATATCGGTAATATCAGCTACTACCTTCAGTTTTATGTTGCATGTCAATCGTTTCGCTGTAGCTCTTGGTTATGTGTCCATACTGCAAAAAGCTTCGACCATTATTGCATTCTTACGCATGCTCGTGTATCGATGGTTGACGCACACATTTCGCACCGAGCTATAAACAGCCATCGCGATGATTCACCCACGCTTTACAGCTCCCGGCGGGAGGCGTTCGTTCTCACCACAATTATGGGTGGTTGCAAACGCATGCTTGAGGGATGGACTTGTGGAAATTTTGCAATGACAAATTCTTTTATTGTTAAAATTGCCACGATATTATCTGTTCGCCTGAGTGAGCTAACGGTGCCATAGGCGAAATTTCATTTTGCTAAGCCGGCAATATTATAGGAGGAAGTGGTTGACAATACGTGTTGTAGCCACCATGTAGTAATAATATTTCAAGGAAACATTTTAATTTCAGGCTCCTTCATAACGAAGCGACCTGTCGTCGCTGGAAAATAAATGTCACACGTTCGACGTTATTAAGAACGACCATATGCGACTGCAACAGAGATTAGGATAAGATGAATATGCTTTGAAGTATGTAATTGGAGTCGCGCAGTTAACAACTTGTCTACTTACGATCGTCAAGGTCTAGTTCTTGATGGTAGTGAAACCAGGAGAAGCATGAACGAGAGCCAGCTGGTGAAATTCCACAAGACAGTTCTCTCTTTGAAGTGTAGCTGAGCGGGAGAAGCACACATGCGTGCAATGGTAATAAAATGTAGCCTCTTGGTAAACAAAGCGTGTGGATGTTGTAAAAGCTCACTGTTGTACAGGCCAATGATAATTTATCTAGCTTAACAAAAAGTAGAAGGGCGGAGTATGTAGGTGTTTGATGCCGGACCATTTCAGCGGGGCGGGCTGTCGGGGTCCAATATCTGTGGTCGTTTTTCACGCAACAAGGAAATGGGGGCTCGCTCTTGACCCACTGCTCACAGTCTTGGTCTCAGCCCACTGCTACATTTCAGTGATTATGCGGAGGGCAACACACAAGGAAAAAAAGAAGAAAGAAAGAATCCTTCGTCGGCCGTCTTCCCTCTCGAGTCACGGAGAAGGGAAAAGCGGACCCACTGCACACTCCCTTGCCCTCAGTGCGCTGCTACATCTTAGAACAATCAGTCACAGTAAATTAGCAAATAAACGCAAACCAAACACAGATATACACAAGCTGAAGCGCGATAACACGTTTAGAAAACAATAGCAAGAGATCATTGCGACAATACTACCACCAATCCGTTTAGTGTAACCAAAAATGAGCCGAGATGGGAGTAAATGCCTTGTCATAGCCTATACTTCACTCGCACAGTGGTATATGAACAGAACATGCGCCCAGCATGATACAATATAACTACAGGATGACATGTGAAATGATAAGCACAATAAACACAGTCGTAACGAAGATCACCTGAATAAAACATAGCACAACATAACCAGGCTATAACATAAGCACACACACCTTAATGACAGCATCACACAAGGGAAACACGGGCGAATCAATGCCGTGCAAATCCTGCAGCTTCGACATACGATTAGTCCACCCGGTGATGCATTTGGGTGCACCATTGCTGACAATCTTACGCCGGTCCAAGGTTCCCAGCTTCTCGGTCTGCTAGAAGAATTTCGTTTTTCTTTCGATATTGCGCAAACCTCTCGGCCGCGCATCCACTGTAACGCAGAGCATCAACACTGGCGCCCAACCGCCACTGCAGCAACTTCCATACAGCGTATCTCCCGCAGAACGAAGAGTAATCAACGAGCAAGTCGACGACATGCTTCGACGCGACGTTCTTCGACCTTCAAACAGCCCCTGTGCGTCTCCCGTCGTTCTTTTTGCAAAGAATGACGGTTCTGTACGATTATGTGTGGGCGAACGGCATCTCAACAACATCACTCATAAGGACGTCTATCCCCTACTGTGAATTGACGACGCCATTGACAGCTTGCAAGGAGCTAGAAGAATTCTTTTCATCTCTAGATTTACGGTAAGGATAAAGGCAATTGCCCATGGCTGATGATGCTCGACCGACGCCCGACGGCTTGTACGAATTCTACGTCATGCCGTTTGGACGGTGTAATGCGCCCGCTACTTTTAGTGCAAGATGGATAGCGTCCTGTACAATTTGAAATGGCACACGTGCTTGTGCTACCTGGACGACGTCGTTCTTTTCCCTCTGGACTTGTTCACTACGGGGGTAATGTAGCTAGCAAAAAGTAACGAACGCTGTAGTGGGGCACCCTCTCCTGCGGCATCCAGTGGGTCTGCACCTACTGCAAAGTTCTCCAATCCTTGCCCATTTTGATGAGACAGCCGACACCGAAGTTCATACCGATGCGAGCAATGTTGGCCTAGGCGCCATACTAGTCCAGTGGCAAAAGGGTCAAGAAAAAGTAATTGCTTATGCCAGGCGCAATCTCTCTAGAGCAGAGGCAAACTACTCAGCAACCGAGAAAGAATGCATTGCGGTCACCATGGGCCATAAGCAAATTTCGTCCCTACCTCTCTGCTCGGCCGTTCAGAGCAGTGAGTGATCACCATTCGCTCTGCTGGCTGGCAAATCCCAAGGACCCATGAGGACGACTAGCGAGATAGTCTTCGGCTCCAAGAATACGATATTACCGTCGTATTACCGTCCGGAAGAAAACACAGTGATGCCGACTGCATGTCACGTGCACCAGTAGAGCCAGCTGTGTCGCAAGACTTTCCGTTCATTCGCATTGCTGACACTTCAGAAATAGCCCAAGCACAGCGCATTGACGCGGAGCTGCTGCCACTTATACAGCGACTGGAGGGACTCGATGTTCAAGTCCCACGTATTTTCGCCAGAACGTCCTTCTCATTCTGTCCCCTGCGCTAAAATACACTATACAGAGAAACTTCCAGTACAACGAAGAAAAGTTTCTGCTAGCTAGTACCAACCGCTATGCGAGAAGAAATTTTGCATGCGTGTCACGATGAGCCTACATCAGGACATATGGGCGTGAGCCGTACATTCTCCAGAATTCGCCTGAAGTACTACTGGCCTAAGTTACAAGCATTAGTGCAGCACCATGTCAAGACGTGTCGCGAGTGTCAAAGACGGACGGCTCCATCTGTAAAACCGGCAGGCCTTCTCCAGCCAATAGGCCCCCCAGATGCCCCTTTCCAACAAGTCGGCATGGACATCCTTGGGCCATTCCCAACATCATGTTCATGCAAAACTGGATAGTTGTAGCCACGGACTACCTGACCCGTTACGCGGAAACGGTTTCCGTGCATAGTGGAACCGCTGTCGAAGTAGCAAGGATTTTGTTAATAACATAGTACTTGGGCACGGCGAGCCCACCGTTGTTATTACTGATCGGGGCACAGCGTTCACTGCGGACTTAATGCAATGCTTGATGCGAATGACTGTGATGGGATTCTTTGGAATTTAGTGAACGTACGTTGCGTCTGCCCACAGTAATGTGTTCAAGAATACGGTGAGGCTGGTTTCTGTGAAGACATTATAACAAAAATAGCAACAAACATGGACTTGGAGAAACAAACCAATCATAGAAAAAATAGACCAGCGCTTTGGAACAGAGTGAAAGACGAACACAAACGAACACGCGAGTAAAGTTAGATTTTGGAACAGTCAACGAGGTTCGTCGACTGTTGTTGAAGTCCACGCAAGTGAAGGGTCGGCGTGAGGTCGAGGTCGTCAAGGAGTGGTGCTGCGTCGACAGTGGTGTCTCTGTAGTGCCGGCCAGGAACGCGTACTACGGGCACCGGAGCCACGGGAAGCCTCACACTCCTACTCGTGACTCGATGAAACGAAGCAGCACTCGGGCGTACACCCGACAGTGTTAGTTCTGGTTCTCCAAGAAGGAGACGGACCGAGGCCATGCAGAGTCGTGGACCTCCTCGCCAGGTTCTCGTTCGGCAGGGCTGCACTCGGGCCTACACCCGACGGTGCTGTCGGAGGCTCGTGCGGCTCGTCAGGCATTGGGAGGAGACGACGTAAGGAGCTCGGTGCCAAGCGGAGCCATACACCCCGACTCTTGGTGCACACCAGGCACTCGGGACAACGCCAGACCGTTGTTCTGGCAGAGAGCTCCCTTGCCACATCCGCGCTGGTGGAACGCCCCAGTGCTTCTCCCCAACACTGCGCCTCACGTGCACACTCCATGCGCCACGCTCCGTCTTTTCTCCTAGCGGTCGGATTTATCCGCCTGTCGTCGTCTCCTTCACCGCCTCACGTGCTGAGCCGGCACATCGTGGCCGCTCTTTCCATTGCACCTTCGCCACAGCATCAAATACCACGGGCGCGCTCTTCTCCCATGACAATGACGCACACTGATCACAGGAGAACAACGGCGTACCACTCTCAGACAAATGGTCTGACTGAACACCCCAGCAGAACGCTGGCTGACATGCTTTCAATGCATGTCGACGTGGAACATCGGCGGTGAGATGAAACTTTCGACTACATCACCTTTGCATATAACACCGCCGTTCAAGAAACGACGCGACCCCCACCATTTCAACCTGTATTCGGCCGCAGAGCAACCACTACATTCGATGCTATGTTGCCTCTGGACGCAAAAAACAACCACCTATCCGACTCGGATGATTTCTTGCAAAAAGCTGAGGAAGCACGACAAATGGCACGGTACCGAATACGCCGCGAACAACGCGTCGACTCGACCCGCTACAACCAGCGACGTATAGTGAAGCGCAGTTCCCAGCCCGGTGAAAAAGTATGCATATGGACCGCAGTTCGGGATCGTGGACTGTCTGAAAAGCTTCTTCGCCGATACTTTGATCCTTACGAAGTACTCCGCCGTATCAGCGCCATCACTTACGAAGTGAAATCCGCCGGTCACCAATGCCCAAGGCGTCGCAACTCTGCGGACGCTGTGCACGTCGTCCGCATGAAACCTTGCTGTGAGAGGTAATGAAAACCCAGATAAACTGTCCAAGGGACCGTAAATGCTCAAGCGATACGTCTCAGGAGGGGGATAATGCCGTGACGACTTAAGTATTCAAGTATCCCGCCAATCACCCTTCTTATGTACCTAAGTGCAGTGTATTGACAACAGGTAGCGTTCATCTCGGCACGAGCGATCGGCCGGGCCGCGGCTTGCGTGCACCATGCGCACGATACATAGGAATAACTGTTCGACCTCGGCATTAGAACGCGTCTTTCGTACTGCAAGTTGTGCGCACAGGTTTGCCCTTAATTGTTCCCCGTGGTCGTCAAGATCGCTACGATATATAAGAAAACGCTGAAACTTATCGGCCGTCCGTGTCCCCTCTACTGTCCTGTGTGAGAATTTGTTGCTCTGAATAACCAGTTGTGCGATCAGGATTAGCTTGTGCTAAACCTTGAGAGCATGTTCAATAAATAAATTCTCACATGGGTGCAGCGCAAGTTGTTTCCCTAGTTTGTCGTCCAGATACTAAATAAAAGAAAGCTTGTACTTGAAATGACGTACGCCGTGGCGTATATGCAATCAACATTTAGCAGAAATCTTCACACGACAAACTCCTGCATTGACGTGGCCATGAAGCCTGATGTACTTACGTTTGTACATTATTCTATAGAAATGCATTAAACAGTTAGTGGCGTCACATAATTGGAATAGTCGCGGTAAGTGACCTGTCTATTAACGATAGCATTGCCTGTGGCGTCAGCAGTTTCATTAATTGACATAAGTGGGTAGCGATGCAAGAGGCATGAATAATGCAAGTGAAGATGCATTAATTTTAAGTACATTCGCGTTGGTTTTAAGGACGAGAGCCGTAGCGGTCCGAGGAATGTGAATAACCGTTTTTTCAACAGTCTTCAACACTATTTCAAACATTTACATCCATCACCAGGACCCGACATAGCAGCAGAGCCCACATAACAAAGGCGAGATACCCCAATGTATTTCATAGCGTGCGTTACAACTACTTTATGAAACATTGTTCTTCACTGTTGATTTTCGATATTGTTTCAGTCAGTTGTGTGTCACATTCTTGGAATACTGAAGGTAACATTGGTCCCTATTCCACTGGTCTGCCTGCATTAGACAAATACCTATCGCGATACATTTATCTAATAGGTTTTCTCGCATTTCTAGGCAATTTTACGATTCTTGATGACGCCTTCTCTCTATAAACCTAAGCCACTCTAGAAGATTTACCTTTACAGAAAAGTCAAAACGTGATTCCGTTGAGAGAAATGCAACCATGTGCCCGCAGTGCGTTAAAAAGTGTGTGACGGAGCAGTCTAGGTTGTTATGTGTTGTGGTAAGGCGGAAAACACTTGCATCAGTAACAGATATGGCGCACTTTGTATTCAAGCAAACGAAAACTATCTCGAAGATTGCCTGCCAAACTTTGTTATAGCACATTTTCTTTTTAGGAGAGTTTTCTTTTACAGTGTAAGCTGTAATAAGGTCACAACAAGGGCCGTTTTTGGCACCCTAGTTGTCCACCGCCGCCGCCGGTGTCCGTAACCCCTATTGCGCTAAATGTAGAAAGAAATGACCTGGACGGAGGATTCGAAGCCACGTACTCCAGCGTGGCAGTCGAGCATTATACCACTGAGCTACGCCTCTTTTTTTTTTCTTTATTGCATGGAAATATTTCCGTAAATGCGTTTAAACTGTACTATACAGTCGCACACACATATTAATAACAGTCTAGCATAAAAAAAACACTTTGCACTTTTAAGCTCATACACTATTCAAAAGTCAGGTAAACCGACACAAGCGTCCAGAAGCGGAAGCCAGTCCGGAACAGGATCAAAAGTCTCAACCACACTGCGTACTTGGGCAACCTCTTCTCGGAACACAGACTTCGTCGAGCGAGGTGGTTCAGCATGCCTGTCAATCATGCGGATCCTCCAGAGGGCATAATGTCCTAACAACATGACCGTATCATAGGGCGTATTGCTGCTGCTCTTGCTGAACGGGAGGAACCTAATACCGTGAGGTGTGAGGGGAAATTAGATTTTCTATCGTTCGCTTGACAATCTAACAGAAATAAAGTGCATCTTGACAAACAATAAAACAATGTTCAATCGCCTCAGGTTGACTGCAAAGTCTACAGTTTACTGACCAAGGTACGTGTATTGCCCTTTTCATTAAGCCAGGTCTTCACAGGTGACGTACCCGTGTGTAGCTTGAAGAAAAACGCTTTCGCAGCAGGTGATGCACACATTTTACGTACACGGAAAAACACATCATGTCCAGATAAAGACAAATATGGAAATCGGTAAACAGGCTCAGAGAAAACGTCGTTCACGAGTTCAGCAGACAGCGTTGTTCTATCGACAATATATGAGTACTCTTAAGTGAATCTAGCTTTTAAAAAACGGAGAGTGTCAACAATTTCTTTCAAAAAGCCCCACAGCCGCGAATTTTCAGGAGTGTTTGTCGTTACAAAAGAAAAGTGAGGTGATAAGCAATGCGGGTCCTAATGACGGCTAGTAGAAATTGATGACAAACATCTTTGAGGTAAAAGAAGCGAAGTACCAACTGTCGGACAATCAAATGCACAAGATTGAGGCCCCCCTTATCGAGCGGTAGGAAAAGATTGTCTCTTCTCATACCTTCCCAAGATGAACGCCAAATAAAACAAGCGAATATTCTATGAACTACCTGTAAATGGACACGGGAGCAGTGCAACACCTGCAGGACATAAACGAGTTTTGAGGCTAGAAATACACTGCATACTTTAGCTCTAGCAAAAATAGAAATGTCCCGACCCTGCAAATTAGCCACTTTTCGACGTATAGTACTTATGACAGACGTCCGACTGAGGACCACTATTACGGTAATTATCGAGAAGTAACCAAGGTAACTAATTGGAGCTTCATTCCAATGACTATTTGCAAACACTGAAGGACTTGAGCCCACATGCCTATCCAAAATCCTCTATTTTTTTCAAAATTAATGCTAACTATCGCAATGTCGCAAAAACACAATGTGGTATCTATTGCCTCCTGAACACTAGGTTTATCGGTGCAAAAGAAGGCAATGTCGTCCGCATAAGCTAAAACTTTAATTTCCTCAACTTCATACCTGTATCCTCTAGTGCTAGAATTAACAAGGACACTCAGACAAAGCGGTTCCATACATATGACGAAAAGTAAAGGGGACAGCGGGCACCCCTGACTTACGAATGAATTCACCTGGATTACGTCTGACAGAGTGCGATTTACAATTAACCTTGTTGTGCACCTTTTATAACAAAGTGCTATGCCTTCGTACAAGTGCATCGCTTAGCCGTAGGTGACGCAGCAGTCGGAATAAAAAATCATGCTCTACCTTGTCAAAGGCCTCGGCGAGGTCAATCTGAAGAAGAGCTACTTGATCGACACTTCCTTCAATGCACTCAAGAATTGACCGTGCTCTATGTATATTCGTCTGTATAGAACGACTTCGTATTCCACACGTTTGGTGATCCGCTACTAGTTTAGTGATTATAATCTGCAACCTATTTGTGAGTACTTTGGCAAATATTTTATAATCGACATTACATAGGGATATCGGCCTAATCCATTTACTCTTATTAGGGCTTCGCTGTCGGTACTTTTCGGGATTAAGTTTGTATAGCCCTGATAGAAAGAATTAGGTAGTTCACCACGTTCATAGGCCTCTTTGAAAAGCAGTTCAATAAAAGGTAGCAGCATTTCTTCGAATACCACATAAAATTCCCCACTGAGACCGTCTGGGCCAGGTGTTTTGTTTCTCTGTGGAGCTCCGATAGCACATTTAATTTCTTCTTTGGTTATGAGCCCATCCACGATGAGTCGCTCAACATCTTGCAAGGGTGGCATAAGGGCAATAAATTCATCGGCTTTTTCTTCATAATCACTAAGAAGTCTAGCAGCTGTAAACAGATTTCTGTAGTGGTCTTCAAATACGGATGTTATTTTGCGTCGTCTCTGTGCGCACAGAACCACGTCATTCAATTTCCAAGATTTCTTTGGAAAGTGCATATCGCTTTTCATCGCCAAGAGCTTTTTTGTGGGTTCCTCATCAATGAAACGAGAAGCACGCGAACGCACCATTGCCCCTCTGTACGCATCCGTATCGTGCTTCTGCATCTGTGCTCGGACTACATTTACCTTGTCAACGTACTGCCCGGGTTGCTGACTTTCAAAGGCGTGCAACTTATGAAGCAAGTCATGAAGGTAACGTTTTTCGGCCCTTTTCCTCCGAGCTATCTCGCATGAAATACCAATAGCTGCGCTTTTAACTTTCTCTTCGAACAATTCCTAGCGAGCAAAGATTGGAAGCTGTCGACAGTGTGTCATTTGAAGGATCAAATCTTTTACCTTCTTTACAAAGGTTTCTTCGCGCAAGAGCTGTATGTTAAGCTTCCATAAGTCCCATTTCGGAGGTAACTTGCCGAATTCTCGCGGGCCCCATGAAACATCTAATAACAATGGTCTGTGAAAAATGTAGGCTTCACGACATAGTTGTGAATGTGAGACCAGAGGTTTATGGAGATATAAACCGGTCAAGTGGGGGATGAGAGACGCCTTGAAAGTGCGTGAAGCTTACCGAGGAAGGCGGGTATGCTCCTACGTCTATTAGATTATTGTCGTTCATAATTTGCTGAAGTGAGGAAGCATTCGCATCATAACGACTGGTTATGCACAAGTGATCTCTGGTGTCACAAACACAGTTAAAGTAGCCCAAAACTATCAAATCTGTCGGTATTTAGCAGCGGCGCTAAAGAAGTGAAGAAAAGTTTCCTATCATTCACTTTTGTGGGAGCATAGACACAAATAACCTCCAATGGCGGGAATGAACAGAGATGTCACAACATATAAGGCGGCCTTCCCCATCAACACGTAGCGAGGTCAAAGAGTGACTGAGCTGCTTTCTAATTAACAATAAGCATCCAGTAGAAGCCCCTTGTGATTCCTAATGCACACGTCATAATCTGTAAAATTTTCCAGTGCACTATCTATATCACCAGTAGACGAAATCTTGTGTAACTGCCGTTGCGTAACTTCCGTTGACGCCTCACATTTCTGAGGCCACGCACGTTTAGTGTCGCAACACACGTAGGGCAGTTAAACGCTGCAGCCATTGTACTCACCTAAAGTTCTTTCTTGTCGCCTTTAGCCACAAGTGAATCTGCAGCATTACGTCCTCTGCACTTCTTTGCGGTGATTTCCGTAGGACGCTGGTATAACCGGCGCGTCCCACCACCAGCAAGGCAGGCAGCACTTTGACCATTTGAGGAGGACGCCTGCTCAACAGCGTCCGATGCAGTCGCTGTTCCAACATCGCTGCATGGTGCGGGGCGCTTCCGTGTCTCGCTGGTATCCATTGCTTCATCCTGGTTATCAGGAGGCTTTTCTTTAAGGTTCTCTGTGTCGGGGGGATAAGCATCTTTTCCTTTGCTTCTGTCTGCAAATGCACTTGCGCGGATGATGGGCCTGTGGTTGAAACATCATCGCTAAAAGACCTAACAGGTATAAAGCCTGTCGAGGAATCTCATTAACAAATGTAATGTTAAGGTTTGGATAGGGCAATGCAGGGGGTCAATGTTTTACGCACCTTTAGATATGTTGACGATTTTTTGATTATCTTGGCTAAAGACCAGGGGGTATCGTTGCAACAGCGTGTGTCTGTGGTTTTAAATGCGTTTATCAACGGTGGGAATGGGCTTACTTTTACTTTTGAGACGCCGGTTGATAACGGGCTTCAACAGACAAACACGTCTGTTGGATGTACAGACCACGTGTGCGAAAAGAATTTTTACCTTTTGACTCTGCCCACTCCAAAACAGTGAAAAGAGCTATTGCTTCTGCGTGTTTAGATTCAGCGCTTAAGAAGTCGTGTATGCAAACCATGAAGGAGAGCTTTCACCTACAAATTTCGCGCGCCTCAGATGCCGGGTTTCCCCGGACTGTGGTTGGTTCTGTAGTAGAAGCAATGTTAAAGAAGATGAAAGGCAAGGCTCAGAGTCCTGCCTTAGAACGCCAAGAGAAAAAAAACGAGACCTGTAGTTATCCCGTACACTCACAAAGTCGCTCATAATCTTAAGAAGGTTGCTACAAGGTTCAATATTTCTGTGGTCTTCTCGGCGCCATGCAAATTGTCCAGCGTTTGTAGGCGAGTAATGAAACCTGGTGATACGAAGCGTTGCTGTGATATTGAGCATGAGCATCCTTTTGGGGAGTGTTGTGTCGGTGTGGTGTATTTGATCCCTCTGAACTGTGGCAATGTATACATCGGCCAAACAGGCCGATGCATTAATGTTCGGTTACAGGAACATGCGCTGTCCATAAAAAATGGTACGGGCTCGCATATGCCATTTCATTGTAAATCTTGTGCATGTGTGCCCCTGTTTTCATCTAGGAAAATTTTAAAGCGAAGTGGTGACGCAGTCGCAAGAGAACTGGCTGAGGCTTATTTCATTAAATTGTACGGGAGTGGGTGTGTCAGCGTTCCTTCTATCATCCTTCACAGCAGTGAGTTTGTTTTTTTGCAAGATCGCTTTTGATTTCGGCCGTCTGCGCATGTGCGTAATGCCATATATATTGAGTGTCTTTTCGAAAATAAATCAGTTGGTAGTGTGCGCTTGTATACGTCGCTTCTTCCTGTTTCGTCCTTGTCCCATTTTGCGCCACCGTCTTATATTTTAACGTTACGTTACAGAATAGTAATACCCCACTACGCGTCGCGGAAAGTGGATTCTATAACGAGCGCGAGGAATCATTTGAAAGACCACAGGGGTCCATGCTACGTAGCTGTGCACCCATTACAGAGGCATCATCAACATCATCATTATGAAACTATGTTCTTCAACTTTTCCGTCATCATTACTACGAAGTGCTGCCTCGTGAAGCAGTTTTGTCGTATCGTGTCATGCGTCACGCGACAGGCGGCGGAGCAGTTCCGACAGCAACCTCACTTGGCCTTAGACATCCCGGAAGATCCGATCACTTGGCCGGATGGCCTATAAGAATGTCACTTCTCCATCTCGCGCTGTGACTGCCCTGCGATTCTGTGACTGCCCTGAGGCCTGGTTTTTTTTCTGCACTGAGTGTTGATACGGCGTTGGAGCACTACCTAGATAAACTCACGAAAACAGAAACATAATACACTTATCATGTCGTATGATCCTTACGACTAAAAAAACTAATCGGGGCGCCTAAGTACGTAGGAAAGTGGCGTATTCGTATCACTGATTATGTATGTATTGCTCCGGTTTCTATTCACGAACGAACGGACACTATTATACAGGCTGCTTCCGCTCACTTGCTCGACGTTTGCGTTGCGGCTATGCAGCCAACTTAGTAGCATTCGACGTCGTCTGGACCAGTTCAGGCTGTAGTTCAAAGGGACTCAGGTAAATAAATAATATTATTACTCATCAAGCTTTTAAACGGTATTTTAGTGCAATATGTTCAATAGTGAAGTTGTAAAGGACGTTATTTAGTGCCCAAATAATGTACTTTTGCGCCGATAATTGCAATGGTTTAATTTTCGCCAGGTTTAAAAAATGCTCGAGATTTTAGAAATTAGCACGTAGTAGCCCTTAGCACCCTGAAATGTGCTAACAAGGAACATTAGTGATGCCTGCAGACTTCAGGCAAGTACACGTTGAAAAACCAAAGGTGTGTCCGCTCCTGATCATTTACTGTTGCGACCTTTTCAGCAAGGTCTGCTTGCGTTTTATAGGACCAGCGGTTTATACCGCTGGTCCTATAAACAAACAAAGCGGTTTATAGGACCAGCGACTCAAGCGCACAATGTGCAGGAACAACATTATCTAGACGATTTACTTTTAATCACAACACAAGACATATTATACTGCAACAAAAAATTCTTTCGAAGTGGTGTGGAATAGATGCAACCTGCAAACAAAAGGCTCAAGCTAATAATTTCCGTTAATTGGTTGTTGTCTCCGCGAGCGAAGTAGTGGGGCCTTCCTGTCACTACAGGAGAGCGGACTGGGTCAGGAGTGGGACTCCCCGTGAGTAGTTCCTTTAGTTCGAACAGCATTCCTTTAGTTCGACCTACACGCTTGCCGGGCGCCCAGCTCCAGGGATGTGTTACATCATGAAAACGTTACCTCGGGTGGCCTTCGGGCGACAGTGGCGACCAAAACGACTCAGAACTATATACAAAGAAATGAGCCTCTGCACAAGATAAGAAGCTTTGCTGTGGGATATCGTTTTTCGAGTGGTTTGTACGCTCTTTGCCACTTTCCACAACAGCCTTTTAGAATGGAGAACCGCATTCATGGTAGCCAAGCGAAAATGTGTGATGCGAGACCATGTATTACTCTTTGCCTGGTATGCGCCTCTCCCCATTTCCTTCGCTGCTGAAAATGAAGGCAATCTAAAGCTGTTCGAGCAGCTAGAAATCAGCAAAAAGTTGGGGCAGCAAGTAAAAGTTAATCTTAAACATGAGTAGGGATTTGTCCCACCTGGCTGTTGGCTTGATGTCTCAAAGGGGGCACACATAAAAGTGTAAAACGGTGTCGAGTTACAAAATTTGCGCTGAATCTGTATACGAAAACAACCGCACGTGTCAATATTTTGGTTGCGAAAGTATATTGCAGTAAGTGCTGTTGCTGCTTCGATTGAGTTCAGGTGCAGAATTATGTCGACGACGCATTATGTGTTAGTGTAATGTGTTTGCATACTCGCGCATTTTACGATACATTTCTTTTGCAGCCGCAACTTCTACACACTGTATGGTGTCTGTGTTACTCGTGTTTTATTAGATTTGCCGACAAAACGTCACTTTTTGAAGAAAAAAAGAGCCAGGCCTGCACGGAACCGCAGGATAGTGACAGCGTAAGCTGGAGGAGCGACCTTCTTAGAGGCCACTTTAAACGTTTGATGAAACTAGTGCAAGTAGAAGTGGTAGGTATTCCCTGCGCCATAACTGTTATCATTTTGCCGAGTAGGGAAGTACCCACTACGCCATAATTACCAGTGCCTCCGTAATGGGTTCAGAGCTACAAAACATGCAGCTGTGTGTTCTTTCAAATGATTCCTCGAATTCGTTAAGCAATCCACTTTCCCCGACATGTAGTGGCGTATTATTATTCTGCCACGTAATATTACATTAGTTCATGCGATTCCTCGGCCGACGTTATAAATGCTTAGGTCATTTAGCGAAGGTTTTTCAAGCACAGCTGTGGCTCAGTTCTCAGATCACAGTATACTTCTTTTGAAAATCGGCACGAACCGTCAAGCTCGCTTTCGATAGCTGTGGGAACTTTAAAAAGCTAAACACAGAAATTTTACACGATCAGGAATTCACTGATCGTGTCACAACGACAGTGTCGAATTGTTTTTCTAAGGGTCTGCATATATTGGCTGCTTGGGAGCTTTTTAAGCAAGAGGTTCGCACAATAGCCATAGAGATCGGATCTGTTCAAATCATACTACCGGAAAAATGAGGAAAGGACACTCTTTAAATATCTTTGCAACCTTTATGAGATAGAATGCGAAATGCCAGGCACGTGTGTCAGCGACATTTCAGATATTAAATGTCAGCTTCAAAAGTATGACGCTGTTCGCTACAGAGGCGCACGTATTCGATCTCGGAACAGAAGGACTTTGAACTCTGAGCAGCCGACACGTCATGCTTTAATTGAAGAGCGACGACACGTAGTGTCTAAGATGATTCAGGAAATTTGCTCCAATGGTGCTCTTGTAACAGATACACCAGGAATTATTACGCAGTTTGAAAACTACTATGAAAGTTTGTTTAATGCGCTCCCTGATAGCACAGATGTCGAGCTCAAGAGAAGTTTTGTTTCTCTTTTAAACCCTTTGCAAGACGAATATTGTACAGCCATCAGTAGCCCGATCACATTGCAGGAAATTGAGCAGGCCATCGATCAACTATCCTTGTCGAAAACACCTGGTCCTGATGGAATTGCGGCGGAATTTTACATCTCTTTCAAAACAATCCTGTGTCCGCTACTGCTGGACATCTTTAAGATGAGTTATGACATGGAGATACTCCCGCGGTCTTTCTCCAAAAGCCACACAGTTTTAATTCCGAAAAGTAATGAAAGAGAAAAACTTCGTTCAATTGAGGACTACAGACCAATAGCATTCTTAAACGTTGACTACAAAATTTTTGCTAAAGTGTTATCTAATAGGTTACAATTTGTGATGTCGATCCTGATTGGTTCTCATCAGACGTGTGGAATTGGAGGACGCTCTATACAGACCAATATACACATCACTCGTACAATCCTCCAGTACTGCTACAGTTCTCAAGAGCATCTCGCAATGCTTCAGGTAGATCTCGCGAAAGCCTTTGATCGCGTCAGTCATTCGTTCCTGTTTTCTCTTCTGGAGCATAGCAATATTGGCTCTGTCTTGCTCAAGGGTGTTTGACTTTGTTATAGTGTGTGTTCGACTCGCCTAATTATCAATGGTCATCTCTCAAAACCTGTTTCTATTCGCTCGTCTGTGAAGCAAGGGTGCCCAATGTCTCCCCTCCTGTTTGGACTTTACCTCGAACCATTATGCTTAAGCATAATGCGAGCAAATCGTATCCATGGTTACAGCATATTAGGTAACGAAGTTAAAGTATTGGCTTATGCAGATGACTTGGCATTCTTTTGCACTGACAAACGAAGTGTTGAAAATGTGCTATTTACAATTGAAAAATTTGGCGTTGTATCAGGTGCTCGTCTAAACGCCTCTAAAAGTCTAGGATTATGGCTTCGTACGTGGGGATGTACGCCGAGTCAGTTCGCAGGGATTAATTGGACTCGTATTCCACCAAAGTATCTTCGAGTGCCGCTTGATGCACATAGATTCAGCGCACATTACTGGAAAGAGCGCGTCCCTAAGGTTGAACGTCAGGCCCAGATATACGTTCCACATCGCCTTTCAATCTTTGGGAGAGCTGAAGCCTGCAACACATTTTTTGCAACAAAGCTTTACTATGTGCTGCAACTAATTCATTGCGCTCGGTTTTACATACAACACTTTCATTGGACTTTTGCTACTTTTGTATGGTCTTCCACTTTCGAACCAATGCGACGGCACAACATACTCAGACCGGTGAAAGAGGGCGGGTTGGGTCTTGTGCATCTCTACTTGTAACATTCCACGACTGCCATGCACAGATGCCAAACACGATCTCTTTCTTCTTCTTCTTCTTCTTGTTCCCACCAAATCTGTCCATTGTCTGTACATTGGCGCAGTATGTGACAGGATACAAGCCTCTATTATGTGGATAACGCTGAGCGTATCGACCGACGGAAACGGTCAGTCATATTTTTCAACTTGTGAAGTGGATGAAGATATCCAGTATGGTTTACCTCAAGGCATAAGGACTCCCAAGCTTCGCGAGTTCATCGCCGAGAAGGTTGGAAAGACGCCGCAGGAGATTGATGGCCAAGCATCAGTGAAGATAGCATTGAAGGATTCCGAGTTTCATGAATATATCATGACGCCGCTGGTGCAGCTGAAGACAAGGACTTCACCAAGCAAAGCCGGCTCTTCCATGGACGCGTGCCTGCTAGAAATGCTTCGCTTGCAGCAGCAACACGCCGAGCGACAGCAGCAATTCATGGAAAATCTTCTGAGAATTATTCAAGCCCAACAGCGACAACAAAAGCAGATGGTAAAGCCCGACATCTTCGACGGAGAACGTTCAAGACCAGAGAGTTGGATTCAATTCTATGAACTAGCGTGTGAGGAGAACGCCTGGCATGAACCCTACGAGCGCATCAAGAACATGCGTCAGTTTCTCAGCGGACTTGCCAAGAAGTGGTACGACATCCACTAAGCTGGACATATGACGGACACATGGGACCAGTTGAGAGCGAGCTTTTTCTCAGCATTTGACGAAAACCCGGTTGAAAGGAGGGACCGAGCTATTTTTTATAAATATCGCTCAGGGAAGGCTCTAGAGTACTTTTACGAGAAAAGGCGGCTTCTTCACATGGCAAATGCAGAATTACTCGAGTCCGCAGTAGTGCCACTGATTGTTCACGGCTTACCTAAGGAGCTGCAGAGGCAGGTGCAAGTAAAGTCGCCTAAAACCATCGAAGAGCTATTGGGATGTTTCAGAAACATCTGCATCGATTTTACACCACGGAATGTGCGTCGTACTGATCAGACTTTTGAAAGGGCACCATGGACGTCTCGCGAGCTCGAAAATCATCATAGCAAGAATCGAGTCGTCAACCTAATGTCTGCTGCTACCAGCAATGACACAGAACATGCCCCCTCGCATTCAGAGGAAGCGGAACCAAAAAACTAACAAAACAGGGTGTCCAGTCCAACCTGCTGACAAAAATTGAGACTGTTTTTCTAATGGACCTTAACCTTGTTTATATTAAACTCAATGTCAATGGTGACGATGTTGATGCATTGGTTGACAGTGGTGCATCAGTATCTGTAAAAAATCAGGCCCTTGTCAAATGTGACGAAATAATTAAAGGGAGACCGGTCCAGGTACAAAGTTTTGATGGGACAAGACAAATATATGATGAATGGGTGAAAGCAAATGTTTCTTATCAGGGCCAGAGAGTTAATATCGACGCCCTTGTCGTGAAGGGATGCGATTATAAATTCTTGCTTTCGAGACCCGATATGAAGACAATGAAGTTAAATCTTTATTGGAACGATGAAGTCACTGTGGCGCAAGAGACGTGCGCGTCCTTAAACATCGCGGACCACCTTGTTAAGTGTGAGAAAGACGTCCGTGAAAAATTTCCTGAACTTGTCTGCATAGGAAACTATCCACCGGCTACAACAAAATTTACTGTTCCCTTTAAGCTGAGAGATATTACGCCGGTAAAAAAAAAGCCTTACAGCATGTCCCGTGAAAAAAACTCTGGTTAAAAACTGAAATCCAAAATATGTTAGATGCAGGAATAATACGGCCATCGGTATCTACATTCGCCTCGCCTATTACTTTGGCGCCGAAAGAAGACGGATCTTTGCGACTGTGCACTGATTACCGAATTTTAAATAACCAAACAGACCTATTTCCTTTTCCAATGCCAACGATTGATGAAATAATTGAAGAAACCGGAGGTTGCAAATTATTTTCTCGTATAGACCTCTGCAAAGGATTTTGGCAGATTCCACTGGAAGAGAAATATAAGATGTACACGGCCTTTGTCACACCATTTGACGTTTACGAATACAATCGTATGCCTTTCGGATGGAAGAACAGTGCGGCATGGTTCCAGATGATGAATAGTGTTCTCAAGCCATTCCTCGGATTATTCTGCAATGTGTATGTAGACGACATTATAGTCTACTCCAATGATGAAACATCACACGCGGAGCAATTGACCTCTGTTTTGATGGCATTACGTGACGCCAAACTGAAAGTGAACTTTAAGAAAAGTGGATTTTTAAACACAAGATTACATTTCTCGGACGCATTTCGGACGGATTCACAAAGAGCACGAGAGAAGAGTCCTTAGAATGTGTACGACGAATGAAGAAGCCAGAAAATGTGCACGAAATCAGAGTTTTTCTTGGCGTCGCAGGACATTTTAGAAGTTACATAAAAGATTTTGCAGCACGAGCGAAGCCGTTAAACAACTTGCTCCGTAAAGACACAGATTTCATATGGACTGAAGAATGTGAGAAGGCGTATAAGGATTTGGTAATAGCCATATCCGCGGACCCGGTACTCACACTACCGGACTTCACTCTTCCATTTGAACTTACAACGGATGCATCGAACTACGGCGCAGGTGCTGTCCTGTACCAACGAAGAGCCCACAAGTGGAAGCGAAAGAAAAAACACGTGGTTGGATATTACTCCTATACCTTCACGTAGTCGGAACAAAACTACAGCACGACTGAAAAGGAGGCATTGGCTGTTGTGCTAGCAATTAGGTATTTTCGATCGTACTTAGAAGGCACGAAATTCAAGCTGTTCACTGACCATCTGGCACTTACTCATTTGCTAAATGGTTCCCAACCTAAAGGCCGAGTTGCTCGATGGATAAGTGAAATTCAACAGTTTGATTTTGAGGTGGCACACAGAAGCGGACAAGATTTGTCAGACGCTGATGCCCTTTCCCGACTTCCCATTGTCAGTAACGACGAGAGTGTGAACTCACTTAAAATGTGGGAAGGCACAGAAGAGCTGATGTATGTAGACGGAAGGTTCCACGTACCGGATACTCTGAGAACAAGAATTCTTGGCCTTTATTACGACAGTCCCGAGTCAGGAGGGCATGACGGCTTCTGGCGAACATACAACAAAATGAGAAGAAGATTTACGTGGCCTGGCATGAAGAAATACATTAACGAGTACTTTAGCTCTTGTCAACAATGTCAAATAAACAAAGCGAAATACAAGCAGAAGACAGACAGCATGATCTTTCCGTCTCATTCAAAGATCCCATTCGAAACCGTGCATGTTTATTTCGCCGAACTGAAAAAAAAAGCGAAGGAGTGAAGAAAACGCAATGCTTTTTGGTGTGCATTGATGAGTGCTCAAGGATGCTAGCAGCCAAGCCAGGAAAAGAAAATGCTGCTGCTGTCATATCGCTCTTGAGCAGAGACTTGTTTAAAGCAGTGAAATGTGTTGTATCTGATAATGGACCCTCATTCAGGAGCCAGGCATTCGCAAGGTGGGCAAAAGAAAGAAACATTACCCTGAAGTTTACAGCCCCTTACCATCCATCAGCTAATGGACTAGCAGAGCGTGTCATCCGAGATATAAAACACTATATAAGTATGTACCCAGGATTCCCAGGAGGGTGGAAGTGTTGCCTTCAAGCAGCTGTGTCCCACCACAACAGATCGCATACAAGCACTCTTGGATGCAGCCCTCAGTACGCCGCTTTCGGGGAGCCAGCCTATTTACCTGCGGACGACATACTTGGCATATCAGAGAAGCTTCACTTGAAGGAAACGAAGAAAGATGCAGAACAGCAAAAGAAGCACAGGGAAGCGATGAAGCGAGATTTTGACAAACGTCATAACACAAATATTCCCGCAATAGTCCTAGGCGATAAGGTTCTGGTGCGGAATGGTTATGGCGGTCCGAACACAAATCTTCTGGGGCCGTTTAAAGTGGTAAAATTGGCCACGAAAGAAGGAGTACTGAAGACCATCGGCTACACGACGGAAAACGGTGCAATGGAGATAGCAGCCACTTCCAACGTCATCCCTTATCTGGAGCGGAGAGATGAAACAAAGCCCGGGAGAGTGTAGTGGGTCGGTGGGACAATGGACAGATTTGGTGGGAACAAGAAGAAGAAGAAGAAGAATAAAGAGATCGTGTTTGGCATCTGTGCATAGCAGTCGTGGAATGTTACACTACTTATGGCAAATTGTTTCGCGCTTTTGCTTTTTTCGTGACAGTTCTCATCCGATAATTCAATCATTCTTGCAGGTCACACTTGTTAACGCTTTACCTGATTTAGTTGTTTCGTCAAATTTCTCTGTACGTCCGTGTTTGTGGGGATTTATGCAGGAAGTACACCTTGCAGTCCAGTTCCTTAAAGCCCGTTTTTCGATTGAGTACTTGTACACAGTGTCGCGCAAAAAGCTGTATAAGGAATTATTATTCACGCTTTTTCCACCTCCATTTTATCGTTCTTTGTATGTCAACCTTCCAGGCCACAATGTCCTCAAGCGCGTTCGCAAAATGTACGTTTCTCCTAATTCAGAAACCTTCTTTTATAAACTTCATTCAGAAACATTGCCTGTGAAGGCATGGCTACACAAGAAAGGTATTTTTGTTTCTTTAGTTGACTGCCGTCTTTGTGACGTACCAGAGACAATATAACACTGCTTTATTAACTGCGAGGATGCTATTCTTTTCTGGGATATCCTTCAGCAAACTCTAAAGAAAGATTTCTACTTTAACTCGCGTACTATACGTTACCTCATGCCAACATCCCTGGATGAAGTGCCATTTGATATGTTCTTTCTTATGGGAATGCATAGCTTGTGGAAGACGCGCATGCAAGACCGCAACGCAGAACCAGTCACTGCATCAATAACTCATTTTGTTCAAATGATCATGCATCAAAAGGGCATCTACGACGAGCTCGACGTCAGGCCTGAATGGTACCCCATCTTGGTGAAGTGCTCATCCCTACCAGCCATGCTGTGCAACACATCTTGAACTCTCCCTGAAACACTTATGTACATTCCGTCAGTGAATTTGTATTTTAGGCTGACAATGTCATTTGGAGTGTTTGTGCGATTATTGTCGCTAGGTCACTGCAACAGTCCCTTATGCAATTTGCGCATTTTTAGCGCACTGTAATAAATACTATGTATGAAAAAAGAGGTATGGCTGAGTGGTAGAATGCTCGACTGCCACGCAGAGGGTGTCGGTTCGAATCCACGCAAAGGACGTGGTTTTAATCCTCCTCGGTGCGGGTCATTTTTTTTTAAATTTGCACGATAGCGGTTACGGACACCGGTGGCGGCGGCGGCGGAGAACTACGGCACAAAAACAGCCCTTGTTGTGATCTCATAACAGCCTACGCTGTAAAAATTGCATGCACGCGATTTACATTTGCTTACCAGCATACTCCATGACAATCGGTGCACCGAGCTGCAGCGGGCCCAGGTGGCATCCGCTACATAAATAGCAGGAAATAACATAGAAAAAAAAACCACAAGCGTGTATTAAAGACGGCTTCTCTTTGGTGAATTCAAAAGTGTTAGTAAGAAAAGACTAAATTATGCCCTCACACCATTAGGAAGTACAGTTTTTTCCAGCCAGATCAGAGCGGATCGTCCAACTACACCACGCTAACTACCTCTGTAACAACTGAATTGGCGGGCGCCGACGTTTCATGAATTTCGAAGTCCCAAAATCAAGCTCCTCATCCACGGGCTATCGTACATTGTTAGAAATTTTCAGTGCATGGTTTTTACAGACTCAAGTAAAGTGCAAGATATTTAGGCTGTCGAGCGGAGCGTGAAAAGCAAACTAAAAGCTAATTTCGCGGCATTGATGACAGACACGACGTCACCGCTCGTCTGTCGTTGCTTTTTGTGCTTTTGTATTTTTTTGTTCTTTTTTTTTTTGCTGGATACATTGCACGTCTACCTAAGCTACTGGACGATGTTGGTTTCTCACATATGCGTCGGTGTGCTCATCAGCCGCCATTTTCTGTACTCACGGGCTTCCATGGAAGTATAGCTGCCCGTTACATATACCTTTGGTGAAGTGTTTGGGGCCTCTTTGGTATTGTTAGGTTCGGCACCATTTATCTTTTTCATGCAACTTGTCGGAGTTGTGAATGGTCCAGAGCCGTGACTAGCCCTTGTATAACCAGAAGTTATTGCCTGATGAAGTCACGAGCTCTTCATTGGCTCTATCTTAATGTCGAGATGCATATCCTACGGAATTCAGCCGTTTCGTAATCGGTCTTCGAAAGTGTGCCTCGACAGCAGGAACAATCGTCATAGCAGGAGATCACTCCTTTTCAACTTGCATAGTCGTCGATACTCTCAGAGCACAATGTCTCATGTCACCTGTTTCCCTCCCACCAACTTATATCTTTACTTGCAGAAAAAGCCACATGCAACGTTCAGCCACACTGTTGTTGCCGACCGTGCATCACTTCCTTCAAACTATACGCCGGCAGCAAGACCTTTTTCGCCTTTGTGGAGCCTACATCGACCCAAAGTGCATCTCACCGTCGCAGGAGTCTCGAAAAAAGACACAATGTCATGGGTTGCCCTGAAAGAGGCCCCGTTACTCTGTTTACGCGAGGCGCACAGTGAACGCACCCACGTCTATGCCGATGGCTCAGTAATGGCAAAAATCTCAACTGCGGCAGTAGTAATTCGGGCAAGATGCATCACAATTAAACTCACACTTGCATTCAACGTCCAGTACAGCTGCCGAACTCGTAGCCCTCCGTAGAGCTTTTCAATCCATTGTAGAAGAGTCGCCTATTCAATTGTCTCTACTCTGTGCAAAAGTGCCCTTCAATGTTTACTGCCCGACCTACGTCACGGCCCACATGAGTAGCTCGTTGCAGAGATCTGGCAAATGCACAATCATGCTGCACTTAAAGTCCCTAGATATTTTTTTCCGTTTTCTGAAGTAGCGAAAAGCTTTGATGTGCCGCTGGCGCATCTGACTGGTCGGCGTTGCTTTTCGCAGCCATGTTCTTCCTAAAGCTGTTACTTGAACGCCAGGCTTGAACGCTGCAGCGAGAGAACGCCAAAGAAAGTTGCGCGTTTCAGTAGGCGTTTCATTACATATGGCACGTCCACTATCATATTTGATAGGAACGCGTATGTTGACGGCCGGCCGGACGCTATGTGCGCGCGCGTGCTCCGCTCCACGTGTTTAGGAAGAACATGGCTGCCGACGCGGGCTTTGAGCGAGAGGGTGCCGGGAGAGAAGGTAGTTGTCGCTACTTAAAAAGCGGAAAAAAATCTAGGGACTTTAGCTGCACTGGCAGGACAAGCAGCTGTATTCCAGTGGCTAGCAAATCGCTGTGGCGTCCTGGGAAATGACCAAGCGGACGCGGCTGCCGGTCTGCTCACGACAGCGTCAGGTGTGTCGCCATTTGCCTCTCCAGGTGTCACGCAGCCAAAGAGCTTCGCGAAATAGCACGTTGACTGACGTTTGACCTGTGGAACTCGCCTGCTTTTTGAAGCGTAAGGCATCACGCATTCCACCCTAACGTGCAGCTACACATCTCCACCGACTTAATTCTCACACCATGACTCTACCCTCCTTGCCCGTCTACGCGCTCGAGTAGCCTTCTGAAATGTGAATTCCTTCACCATGATAATGGCTGATAGCCCCATATGTGAGAATTGTGCGGGCAGTGAAACAATCGCACACCTTCTCTGCGAATGCGCCCGTTTGAGCGCCGAAAGAGCAGCCTTTGCAGCCACGCTTGTGCAGCTGGACCACCGCCCATTTCCCGAACACAAGATTTTAGGGCACTGGACTACAAAGTTTTCAAGGAGAGTTGCTGTCAGGGCATTGCTTCGATTTCTTCGAGTCACAGGACTTGTTGACCGATTGTGACATTGCCCTGATAACCCTTACAAAAATGCTATATGTGGCCATATCAGGAATTGGGCAAATGTGGCTATATATGGCACGTGCCGTACGTGGTCGTATTTGCACAAATAGTTTTAGAAACATAAGTGGCAATGAAAGACACACACGAGGAACGCCATGTAAGACTTATGCATATTGGGCAAATACGGACACGTACGGACGCGTGCCATATATAGCCAGATATGCATATGTGGCCATATATGCATATCTGGCTATATATGGCACGTGTCCCTACGTGTCCGTATTTGCCCAATATGCATCAGTCTTACATGGCATTCCTCGTGTGTGTCTTTCATTGCCACTTATGTTTCTAAAACGATTTGTGCAAATACGGCCACATACGGCCACATACGGCCACATACTGGCACGTGGCATATATAGCCACATTTGCCCAATTCCTGATATCGCCATATACGGCATTTTTTGTAAGGGAAGTGACAACTTAATAAACCAACAAACATTGAAGCCTAGGAAAGCAGAGGGGAAGTTACGCATGTTTCTAACAATGGTATTATAAATTTTGGAGTGAGTGGAAAGGAATTAAAATTGACGGAAGGACAAACCGGCCTTCGGTGAGAACCGAACCCGCGACCTTCATATAACGCGTACGACGGTCTACCGCTGAACTACGAGGACGGTCGTCCTCCCGTCCACTTTATTGGGTATTTATGTATATGTAATCTGCCGTAAGATCACGTTCTACGTGACGCCTCCCGGCAATAACAGTGTGCCACACTCGCCGCTATGGCTACGAGTGGCGCCGTCTAACACTCCCAGGATTATATATACATAAATAGCCAATGAAGAGGAGTGGGGGGGGGGGGGCGGCAACAGCCTTCGTAGCTGAGTGGTAAAGCACCGGACGCGTTATCCGATGGTCGTCGGTTCGTTTCCCACCGAAGGTAGGTTTGTCTTTTCGTCCACTTTAATTGCTTGCTGCTTACCCCAAAATTTATAATACCATAATTACGAACTTCAATACGTTACCCCCTGCTTTCCTAGGCTTCAATGTTTGTTGGTCCGTTAAGTCGTTTCTAACAAATAAACGAGCCCTTAGCCCCCATCCCTGACAAGTGACAGTGATTTTGATACATACCTCAACTTTCTTTACCTTCTTTCATTTCCCAATCCACTTTCCCGGTACAGGATAGTCAACCGGATATCGCCATTAATTAACCTCCCTGTCTTTACTTCCCCCTTTCTCTCTCTCTCTGCCAATCGCAACAGCTTCTGCGAGATTGCGCCGACTGGTGTGCAAACAGGCATCTAACGACAGCCTTTCAGCACAAAACAACGCCAGTCTAAGTTCATTGTGAGAGCGAGGCTCGCTTCCTGGCCTTACCTCGCACGCGCCCATCCTTAGTGCATTTTGTACAGCTGCGCTTCATCGGGGGGTAGCCGCAGATGCGGCATCTCCGACGATTCTGTGACCACCTGCATACATGCATTCATCTGTACTTTTGTCTACGTGTAACACCTGTGTAATGCTGCTGTCACACGGGCGTTTCAAAGGCCTTCGAACCGATAGTCCCTCGACTCAAAAATCAAGTTTGAGCTGCTACACGGGCGGTTTCGATGGCCGTCGAATCGATAGTCAATCGAGTCAACGGCGCACCCTACAACTCCTCGGAGACTTCGAAGGTCGTTGAGCGACGGAAGCGGAAACGGTACGAACTCCGAGACTTGGCGCACCGGCAGCTCCCGCGCGCGTTAGTTTCGGAGACCACGGCCATAATAATGTCGTTTTATAAGTAGAATCATACACCGGTGAGAAATATAGGAAACGTGCCGAGGCGTCAACGTTGTCACTTTATTGCATTAGTTCTAGAAACAATACGCCATCACTGCCATAAAAAACAAATGGCGTGCAGCTGGTGGGAAACACCGCGTGTCGTGCCATCTGGAGTCCATGAATCAAACCAATTTTTGAAGCTCACGCTACGCACTTAGGCTTAGCAGTCTCAAAATCGGCACGTTTTCTCAATGACAACTGCAAAACTTGGCACATACTTTGTCCCTTTTGGTAGATAAGATTAAGAGAAAGCTCAATTTAAAGTTTGTTGCCCGCCGTCGGTACGAAGAGCGAGCAACTAGTGCGAATTAGAATTGAAGCGGGTGCTTTGGTTGCCGCACTGTTGTTGCAAAATCACTCGCCGACTCAACAGCCGTTCAAAACTGCCGTGTAGCAGCGCCAGAACTTATTTTGAGTCGATCGAGTTGTGAGCTTTTCGAAGGTCGCCGACTCGAAGGCCTCCCAATGTGTCCGTGTGACACAGGTATAACACGGGCACGTTGGAAGGCCTTCGAGTCGACGGCCTTCGAAAATCCCGCAGCTCTATCGACTCAAAATAAGCTCTGGCGCTGCTACACGGCAGTTTTGAACGGCCGTTGAGTCGGCGAGTGATTTCGCAATAACATGGCGGCAAACAGAGTACCCGCTTCACTTCTAATTCACACTAGCTGCTTACTATTCGCACCGATGGCAAGAAACAAACTTTAAATTGAGCGTTCCCTTAATGTCATGCACCTATAGGGACAAATATGTGCGACGTTTTGCAGTCATTGTTCACAAAAGGTGCCGATTTTACCACTGCTATGCATAAGTCCCTAGCGTGAGCCTCAAAAGTGGCTTCATTCATAGACACCAAATGCCGCCACACGCAGTGTTTCTCACCAGCTGCATCGCATTTGCTTTCTATGGCAATGAAGGCGCATTCGTTCTGGAACTAATGCAATAAAGTGAGAACGTTGGCCTCTCGGCATGTATCCAATATTTTTCACCCGTGTATGATTGTACTTCTTGATAAAACGACATAAATATGGCTGTGGCCTCCGAAACTAGCACACACGGGAGCTGCCAGTGCGCCAAGTCTCAGAGTCCGCGTCGATTCCGTTTCCGTCGCTCGACGGCCTCCGAAGTCTCGAAGGACTTGTAAAATTCTCCGTTTCCATGGCGACGGCCATCGAAACCGCCCGTGTAGCAGCTCAAACTTGACCTTTGAGTCGATGGACGGTCTGCTCCATGGCCTTCGAAACGCCCGCGTGACGCCAGTATAACTTACCACTGAGACCGTGTAAAGGTTTAACCTTCCTGCCTCAATGCTTATTTTCTAGGCGTTATGTTTTGTCGTACGTTTGTCAAATAAGTACATCTTGTTATCCCAAATACTTTAAATAATTTTTTGCTTTAATGAGAGTGGCAAGCTTCCAGTCATGATTTGGGAATGTCTCCCGAATGCGCTTCATCCCATTCTTGATCTACGACGGATTTCCTTTTCATGGGCAGGCGTTCCTGTTAATAACTTACCCAGATATGCGTATTCGTTCACACATTCTAAGAGTTGATTAATTATAAATTCATGTTCCTTACCTAGACTATTGAGCATAATTTTAGTCTTTTGCCTATTCATTTACAGTCTCATTTTAAGACTTTCCCGGTTTAGGTCCTCAATCATGTTTTGTAGTACTCCATCGTCTTTGCTAAAGAGCACAATATCGTCTGCTATCCTAAAATTGCTGAGATAGTCTCCGTTTGCACTAATTCCGTTTTCTTCTTAGTCTAAACGCTTGAACACTTTTTCTAGGCACTTATATTTCGCTCTTTTCATGTGCGAGTAGTGGAGCTTTTGTAGATGTTACTTATGCTTTGCACGTATACGTAAGGTACACCTTGTGGACGCAGAGCTTCTAGAACTGCTTGCATTTCTATGGAATATTTCTATCAAAAAGTATTTAATCACTGCATCCTCCCCATAATAAAGCACGGTGCAGAAACATGGAGGTTAACTAAATATCTAGAGATGAATTTAAGGAGCACGCAGTGTGCAATGGAAAGAAAATTGATAGGTGCGACGCTAAGAGAGAAAAAACGAGCGGGATGGATAAGGGACAGAGAGGGGTAGCTGATATTCTTATATCAGTTAAAAGAAAAAAGTGGGCCTGCGCAGGGCATATCATGGGGAGGACAAATGACAGGTGGACAGTAAGAGCGACGCAATAGATATCATGAGAAGGAAAACGCTACAGAGGCAGGCAAAAGCTTGGACGAAGCGATGAAATTAAGAAGTTCGCGGGCATAAAGTGGATCAAGCTCACGCGGGATACGGCAAATTGGAAATCGCTGGGAGAGACCTTCGTCCTGCAGTAAACGTAAAATAGGCTCATGATGATGATGATTATTATTACTACCATGATGATGATAATAATGTTATCCCAAACCCTGCTGGTGTGATACCTTGTTTTACTTTCTTGCCTAGAACTTCCGCGCATGGAATCAACCGCAGAAGCTCTGTTAGGGGCAGATAATACCTTTGACTTCCAATATTAACAACAACAACAGTTATTATTAACACAAGCAAATATTATAACAAGATAATAGGCAGTGCCCCTCTAACGTGCTTTGCCGTTCTTTATTATGCTTAGAGCACCGCCACTAAGCACAGGAACACACGTCAATGACGCCCGTTCACTCAGTCCTACTGCATCTTTTATGGGCTACAGCTGCTGCAAGCACCAATCGTGAGTCAACGTTCCTGTCACTCTAGATTTTTACATTTCGTGCCCATGTCGCATGGACGTTTGATAATCCACCTGCGAGTATAGATTATGAAGGACAGGAGACCACTGTGGACAATGGCGTAACTTTAAGAAATCTTTTCGGAAATAGCATAAGCTGACGTGGTTCTAATGAAATGGGTCCTCGATGGCCTTCGGTGCCATGATGAATGTGGCACACACGAAACGTGGTCGGTGTTGTATGTGATGGGATTTCACGGAAATGAAAACTGCGCTTAAAGAAAAAAATGCCGGCATCTCTACCATATTATGTATTGCAATGGCAGATCGCTGCCGTTCGGCGCAACATAAAGAGAGTCAAGTCTCTGTGGTTTGAAGCTATAATTATATATCAGCGTTATTTTTGCAAACATTTCGCCATTACGGATAGCACTTGTATAGAAAAAAATAATACCCGTACCAGGTACGTGGTGAGAAGTTCACAAGTGTAAATATACCTGAAAATGTTTTAAAATCTTTGTATTTGGAACTGCCACCCTCCCCTTAAGCGTAGATACACTTCTCGTGATAAAATGTGACGGTGATGATTAAAAACATAAGCACATCTTAGCACACGACTCCTCGCTTGTAAAACGCTGGTGCATCCAATACTTGAGTATGGCTGTGTTGTGTCTCTCCAGAAGATAGCTGCATACACAGTTCATTTAACTTCGCTTTGAAGGGTATTTATCACCAAGTTCCGAGCTTCCTAATCTTCATCTCACTAGGCTCTCCTCGCCTCGTCAGGTTCAAGCGTTTAAGTTTCACTAGAGTCTAATTTACAATATCTGAACGACTGCCCCTACTTATCAAATACATCACACCCTCTAAACCTACAACCGCCAGGCGTTACCAGGTGTTGATTATGTCTACTTTTCACCATCGTACCGAGGCGCTTAAATACAGTTTTTTTGTTCATCCTAGAGAATTGTGCAATACACTGCATGGTTACCTAAGATCTTTGCCATTAGAAGAGTTTTACTGTATTGCACTTATTGGTGTTCGGTGCCCTTTCTTATGATGTTTCTGGTATTGTATTTTCCCACACCCTGGACAATCCTTCGGGGCTGCAGTATGTTTCAATAAACAAATAAATCACTCAACGGGAAGCAACAGATGGCTGCGTTTTCTTACAGCGTGCGAGAACGTGTGTCCAAAGACATGGTGCCCAGCACTTACAGAGCTAAGTACGAATATGCATTTAAGCGATGCTCCAAGTGATCCAGAATTAGATACTGTGCTTAGCGAGATGAGTGCAGGTAAGTGTTTTGCTGGTCCTCATATGTGGTTCACTTTACTGTAGAGTGCACAAAACGAGTTACTGGCTTGAAGTTGAAGTAGAGCCCGCTCGTAATGCCAATAATTTGCTTCCTTTGGTATGCGCAGCTAAACAGGGAAGCGGTGCTTGTTCTAGTTGTACAGGTTTTGTTAATTAACGAAATAATCACGTGACAACATCCAACTGATCTTTTTAGTACATAGACAAAAGGGCGTCATTAAGGCACTATGGGTATGTTGTTTTTGGTAAGATTCTACAGGCTGATAAATGTGCGCATGAGTGTCGTGTGATCGTTTTATCAGCCTTCTAGTCTGGATCTGTTAAATAAATTGCTTTTGAAGCTTTCTAAGGATTCTGATGTTGGCCCCCTCGTATGCGTAACCTCTAGACACAAATCAAGAAAAATGACGTGCCTGGTGGGCGACAACCAATACCGGTGCCTGCTGTCTGTCCGGTTCCCATGCTGCGTTCAATTTCTTTATGATTTTGATTGATTTCAGGTTTCACGTCCCAAAATCACGATATGATTGTGAGAGACGCCGTAGTGGGGAGGGGACCGGGTATTTCGACGTACAATGACATCGCCGGTACACGGGTCTCAAAATTTCGCCTCCACTGTTATGCAACAGCCACGACCGGGATTCGATCCCGCGACCCTCGGATCAGCAGCAGAGTGCCGTAGCCACTAGACCACCGTGGCGGAGCTACAATTTCCTTCTAACTTTCCTGAAAGCCCTGACAAAAGCTTATGTGCGCCAATCAAGAACACCTATAAGGTGCTGCATTCGGTATAAAAAACTCGCAGCACGTAGCACCTGAGCTTTGCAATCTATATGCAACCGTCCGACGGCCTACAGAACATCGTGGATTTCGTCCTTGCTCTCAGGCGAAAGAGCAATTTGCGAGTCGGGAAAGGATAGGACGGGAGAATAAAACGGGTGTTTAGTGAATCACAGAGAAACAAAGACCCGAAAACCTTTCTTAGACGTCTATTGCTCTGTATACTGAGCGTGAAGTGCGTTACCACAGATATTAGCAGTGATTCCCGTACCAATCGCCGGCGCGACAATGGACAAAAACAAGTCAGCGCGGCGCATCGTGGTAGCTTACGTCCTCGGAGTCAGCAAACAGCTTTCCAAGGTTCTGGAGAAAGAAAGCGTCAATGTGACTCACGAGGTTGTGTCGACGCCCGCCCGCTTGATGTCACGGCGCAAAGACAGACCTTCAGAGAAAATGAAATCAAGCGGTAGTCTAGAGGACCCGTGATCTACAGACGGCGTAAGTAATAGCTTTCGGGAGAGAATGCGCCAGTGTAGAAACGGCATGCGAAGGGAAACGACATGCAATGCTCCTGCAGAGTAAGCCCTCTGCAAAAAACAAAACACAAAAAACAAAGCTAACGAAACGAACATTAAGCCAAAGTACAGGTGTTGTGATAACTGGCACCGAAGCTTATGCAGAGAGAACTTGTTTGCCTCAATGATGCTTCTTTAGAATACCCCAGCACACATCGACCGATTGCTGACAGCAATGCTTTGTCTGTACCTCAACCGCCTCCGTGACGGGAAGGGACGGTGAAGCCGAGTACGGTGCAAAACCAGCGATGGCGCCTCGGCAACCGAAACAGCCGGCCCCTATGGAAGGAGCAGAACTAGTCCTCGAACGTGGCCTAGGTTTAAGAATACCTGTGAGAGGAGAGTTCGCAACTTCAGAATGCCCAGAGCATACCGTACACTTATGCATGAAAAAACTGCCTTTGCTGACTACGTTAACGCTTAGCGCGATTGCTTCTTGTGGGGCACCCTCCGCTAATCTCCAGCAAAGTGAAAGTTGGGGTAGTCTACAAAACACCAGAAATTGGGATAAAATTAAAAGAAAAGCTCATAAAATAACGAGTCGATGTTTAAAAATATACGTTCTGTAAGAACACCTATGCCCTTACATCGAACTTATAGTAGAGATAGTGCCCACAAATCTTTAATAGTCACTTAACCTGACTGCATCACACGTTCAGGTTGTGGATACACCACTTGTGAATACGCGGGTGTGAGCTAGCACTGGTATGATGCATGCATAGAAATCATGAAAGAACGAAAGAAATCACGTGTGCAGTGAGTGAGTAGGTTAGTGAGTACAAGTTTGTGCGGGCCTGAGGCTGGCATGACTGGATTCACCTAATGTCTGCCCAGTCAATCAACTGTTCATCAAATGGCAATAAATCCGCATTAAAGAGAATTAAATTATCGTCGAGGTTGTCTAAATATTTTCTTCGAACATCGCGTTTTCGAATGGTTTAGGTGTAGTTGGTCGTTCTCCCTGTATGCTTGGCCCCAAACTGGGAATTCAGCGGGCAAAGGTGAAGCCACGGGCAGAGAATTAAGATTCCGACAAATACTTTAGCTAAGACGCACGTAGGTCACTGTTTATTACCTCTCAGGATTTATCGTAATACATGAAAACACCTCAACAGGCTACGTTAAAAGAGTAGCACTCTTCGCAGAGTAAAATTTTCGGAAAGCGGGAAAGCAGCGTTTTCCACGTGCAAAATGTTGCCTAAAGTTCAGGAAAGATATGATTGCCACGCAGATGAAAGCACTACCTGCGTGCACGTTTGGTGCCCGAAAATGCGATTTCCTTGTTTCAACGCCTGGATTAGAAAAGACAATGTCGATCCCGAAATTATACCTGCACCTACGGAAACTACAACTGCCACCACAACGAAGAGTAAGTATATGAGAATAAATGTGCTTGCTCTCTATGATCCGAACCTACTACCTTGTCAATTGTAAAAGAAACAAAGCCGTCGGAATCGTCGTAATAGTCAAACCCTCCAGGTGTACGTAATTCTTTCCACCTTCCTCGAGCCTGATGTCTATGATGTCCACTCTTAGTTTAACTGCCGCAGCAGAAACAAAACAGCACAGGGATGGCTGTCTAACAGTTACACAACGGGCATCATTAAGTGCCAGCTGACGGTAACCACTTAATCCCCTATCATAAAAATCAAGCAACACGAACGAACCTGCTCGATGCGATCGACTGCACAGTTAACAGCAAAAATTTTCGGGATCCGAAAGTTCCTAAAAACCTATATTAACGCATTGTCTCGCAACATAGCTGTGAATTAAAACTTTCGATAGGTAGATGTTCTTGCGACGCACAGGCTGTGACACTGGGACCATAAGGATTCGCAGTGTGCGTGTTAAATAAAATAATCCGGAACTCGCCAGGATCTACGACATGGGAGCGCAGGAACTTTGTAAAGACCAAGAGCAGAAATGATATCGCGTGTCTTCATATACACGCGCGTTGTCACTCATTTACGTGTCTGTGTGGGCAATGTCAAGGGTGATTTACGGTAACACTGAACGATCCCCGTGCTTCCCCACTCTTCATGGTTCACTTAGTGGAGATGCGTGAATTTTTTCTTTATCCTCACGAAGTGTTACGACGAGAACGTGTCAGTGACCGTACAGTGATTGTGGGTAGACTGTCACACCTGTAGGTTTTCTTGAGAAAATAGACAAAGGGGTTCCATACACTTTAATTCTGTTTGTTTAAATAGAATAGAATTTACGATCCTTGTAAAAGTGTCTTAATCACGGCTTAAATGAGTCACCAATGCACACGTCACTTACAATCTCCTCAAATCGCGTTTGATGCAAAAAATGGCCGCATATCTACTTGTTTTGCTGCGAATGACGTCGGAAGACGGTAGTCCTCTGCCCTCCCTGATATGTCACACCCTCTTTTCCCTCTCCCACCCCTCATGCGGTTCCCCTCCCTTCTTACTCCTTCTATAATAGATGCAATGGTGGTTTTGCTAATTCAATTTACATTTTCCGCGTTCACACTGTTCTCTCGCCATATTTTGGGTCGTTTTAAAGCGGTAGTGTTAAATAGCTCCTTTCGCAGAAGTTCTGGCGTCGCCATCGGTGTCGTTGTTTGTGAGCGGAAAATCACTGTTGTCCGTGAGCTAAAATTCGAGGTAGATGCAAAGAAAGGAACCGAGTGACCATCGAACGAGGGACCCCTCGCTCCGGAGGCGCTACGCGCTCGGCCATGCCGCAAAAATTCTTAAATACCCTAATGGCGAACTTTTTATATGCTCTATTTCCCGTTGGTGATGCGCACATCTCGGAGGTGCTTCAGCGTGGAAGAGGCTTGAGTGTCACCCGTGAGATGGCGCAAAGGACTCACGGCACCTAGGGTGCCTCGACACACACTACTATATTCTAGTACACTATACACGCTACTATGTACATGGAGGTGAAAATTCCCCCGCCATATTCAATCACACTAGCCCTGGGACTCAGCTGCGCTAGCGTTCATAAACGGGCTGCGGCGTGCGTCTGGATCTTGGACGAAGCACGGCAAACGAATAGACGAACACTGCGTCTCTAACGAAGAACGGGCACGAAACAGACTCGCCATTGCTCCCTGTCAGACAGACAGACAACGAACTTTATTGGTATAGTCCTGAGGAGCACCGCAGCCGTTCAGGGCGGCAGCGCCGCGGGCCGCCCCCACGTGGGGACGGGGAGGCCGACCCTCACCGCCGCGTCGTGGGCCCTCTGGACGGGCCTCAGCTGCCGTAGTAGATTAGAGATCCTTAGCTCGGAGCACCACTCTTCTTCAGTGATGCGTTGAGGGCCCCGTAAGGAGGGACACCGCCAGAGCATGTGATCTAAGTTGCTTCGCTCTCCACAATGGGGGCAGTCTGGTTCAAATGTGTCCGTGTAGGAGCTTAGGGTCGACAGACTAGGATAAGATCTGGTCTGCAGCATTCGAAGCGTTGCACCCTGCAGCCTGGAGAGTTTCTCGTGCGGAAGACGAAACGTTCGCCTAGACAGCTGGTAGTGCTTAGAAACCTCGTTGAACGTGAATAATGGACCTCGAAAGACCTCCCGACAAATCTCCGAGGTAACACCTCCGTTCGACCCGGCGCGGTGGGTTAGCTCGCGCGCGCGGGTGTGGGCGACCTCGTTGAGGTTAGTCAGGGAGGACAAGTGCGACCCCAGATGTGCACTAAACCACGTGATGGTGTGAGGAAATGGCTCTATCACCCAGGATGTCCGCGACCTCAGCGCAAACGGAACCTGATGCAAAGGCTCTGACAACCGCGCGAGAATCGGTGTAGATTTGATGTCTACTCTTGTCAAGTAAAGCGAGAGCCACCGCGGCCTGCTCGGCTCTAGCCGGGGTGGTATTCATGAGCGGTGCAGAGTTGAGAACTGCGCCACTGTGGTCCACTATGACGGCCGCAAAGTTTGTCGATCTGCCGTACTTCGCGGGGTCCACAAAGCATGCGGGGTACGGGTCGTCGCGAACTTGTTTTAGTAAGGCCTCGCCTCTGGCCTTTCGCCTGCCTGGATTGTGCTGCGGATGCATGTTGCGGGGAAGCGGGGCGACAGTTATACTGGCTCGCTGCTCCTTAGTAAGGCTAAACTTGTGTTCTTCCTCGAGAGATGGATAACAGCCCAGAACCGCCAGAATATCCTTACCCCGAGCTGCATGAGCCACGCTGTGCTGGTATTCATCGGAATACCCAGCACGCGTTTGATACTTTTGCGAATGAGTATATTGAGCTTCGTCTTTTCGTGCTCCTGCCAGCAGTGCATGGCCGCCACGTATGTGATATGGCTTATCAAGAACGCGTGGAATAGCTTCAAGAGATTGTCCTCCCTGATTCCACCTCGAGTGTTCGAGAACCGGGCAATTAACCGTATCGTGCTGTCCATGTTTGCGGTGATCTTGGCGATGGTATGCCCGTTACATCCGTTCGATTCGATGAGCGTCCCGAGAACCCTGATGACCTCAACTCTGGGAATGGAGTGTCCCTCGCTGGTGCGGTGGTGCGGAGTGAAATGTTGACCTCCGAGAGAGGGACCCAGCCCTTGGGCTTAACCCTCCTCCTAGTAGGTCTGTACAGAAGGAGCTCCGACTTGCTCGACGAGAGGCGAAGGCCCGTCTCAGCGAGGAAATCCTCTGTGCGATCCAGCGCTTCCTGAAGTACTTCCTCTACGCTACCCTCGCAGCCTCCGCCGCACCATACGGTGATGTCCGCGCAGAGAGTGTGCTTCATGCCTTCAACTTCCGAGAGTCTCTGAGACAATTGGCACATGGCGATGTTGAAGAGGAGCGGGGATACCACTGAACCCTGGGGCGTCCCCCTCGAGCCGAGCTGGATGGGCCCTGACGGGAGGTCCCCAATCTTTAGTGTAGCCTTTCTGTGTCTAAGAAACGAGCCGACAAATGTGTGGAAGTTCTTGCCTATAGGCCGATGTCTGAGATGGAATCGGGTAGGTGGGCGTGTGTGGCATTATCGAAAGCCTTCTCTAGATCTAAACCCAGAATCGCCCTGACGTCTGTCGTGTCCCTATCGATGATCTGATATTTTATCATCTTCATGGCGTCCTGAGTGGAAAGGGAGTGTCGAAATCCAGTCATGTATAAGGAAGAAGACCGCGGTCCTCAATGTGCTTGGATACACGGTTGTTAATCACATGTTCGGCCACTTTGCCTACGCACGACGTGAGCGAGATCGGCCTGAGATTGGCCAGGTCGGGAGCGCGCCCCGGTTTCGGAATTAGGACGACCTACGCCAGCTTCCACGAATCTGGAACCGCACCCATCTGCCAGACCCGATTTATCTCCTCGGTTAGGAATGCGATCGACTCGTTGTCCAAGTTGAGAAGAAGTCTGTTTGAAATGCCTTCCGGACCCGGAGCAGAACGAGCATTGAGGCCCTCGAGGACCTCCCTCACCTCGGGCACGTTAAAGGGCTCGTCCAAAATATCCATCGGAGGACCCTTGTAAGGCAGATAGGCCCCATCATCCGAAGTGGCTATAGGTACATATCTTTTGGCAAGTGACTCTAGTATTGCCGTAACGGAGTTGGTCTGGCGGGCCGAATGTAAAATTTTGCCAGCTAGCACACAAAGGATTTAAGACGTCTTCGAAGCGGATATCCCAGACGTTAACGACGTCGCATAAATGGCACGCGTAAGAAGTTTTAGTCTAGAATACGTCGTATATCTCGTCTAATGTCCGTCTTGTTGCACATAAACGAGACGTTTCCTGAACGTCTTCGAAACGTCATCAAAAAGCTGGTCTTTTCGACGGCTTGGGGGACCTCCAATAGTCCCATTTACCGGGATTTCTGAATCCGTTTAAAGCCTTACCAAAGACGTCATCAAAAAGCTGTTCCTGAAACGTTAGCCGGTAATCTGAAAAAGAAGCAGGAATCGTGCTCGGGAACGGGGCGCGCCCACCAAAATTTTGATCTGGTTACCACCCTCAGAATGTGAGCTAACGCCTTAGGGGTACAAATAACCTCAAGACATTTTTTCCACCCCTAAGGCATTAACTCTGTGGTTTTGAAAGCGTCAACGGGATCATAATTTTGGGGGGCACCCCCATCCGCGGACGCCGTCCCTCCCTTTGTGGTAGTAGCTGCGACCTGCTATGTTACCAGCTGCACCATAATCCTTTCGGTGCTGCAGAGTGGGGGGTAGTGCCAGCCAAATACTTTCGTAGTTACGTCCTAGGAAGAAGTCCTGGCATCGCACTTGCCTGAAACTCTTTTTTTTTTCGTGGTTAAAGGCATCAGCACTGAGTGCAACAGAGCAAAAATAGTGCAGTGAGGTAGGTACACAGTTCTCAACAGAGGCTTCATCAGTCTTAGCATTTAAGTCAAAATTGGTTGTCATGAATACAAAAATCAATCTAGCATGTGATTTGTAGAGTATGAAGCAAATGCTAGCAAAAATAGTAATGACATATCTTTCTACACTGAAGGATAGACAGTTTCATGGCCAGCGGCCTAACAAGGAGGCCTCTGTGCCAGTGATCACGAAGTCGAAACACTGCTACACCAACATTTTATTGAGAAACTAAGTTGTGCAAGTTTAAAAAAAAAGAAGAAAGTGAGAAATCCGAGAAATATAAGACCAGAAATATTAAAAAGGAACTGCAGAAGAAATACTTTAAATATATTTGGAACTCATTAACCGCTAGAGGCTTACAGAAAGAGCACTAGTAGTCACACAATAATCAACAGCCAAACGACTGTGCGCTTTTCACCAAGAGAGGAGCGCATCCGGTTATATGAGCAGAGACAGAACAATGGATCACTGTGTGATAGACGCTTTCAATGATGTTATGCAGTATATTCACCGCATAAAATCAAGGAATATAAACAAAAGAACTCAAATATGACTCAGATATGAAAGTGAAAATTTGCCTAGGACATCAGCTGATGTAATGAGGCAAACTTTAAAAGACAACAAAAAACATCAATCGAGTGTCGATGAATATTGACCAAAGTGACCTTCAAAGAAAGCAGCACATGAAATAATAACAAAATCGGTATAATGAGCAACGTCGCAATGCAGTGCACAATCTGTCGCATCGAGCTACGTTACATCGAAGCAACCTAAGTTTCATAATGAAGCTACGTATGTGATTGAAGTCGAATACACTGGAGACAGTGTTGAGGCGACGAAAAAGGAAAAAAAAGAAGCAATCTTCTGAATTACATATGCAAAATACAGATGTGGCTCTCTACAAAGCACTATATTATGCACATATATGCAAATCTGTCATTAACGGCGACGAGACTGGCAAGCATCAGTTGGAAGCCAAAAAAAGAAAAAAAAAGCTTTTGGCACGCAGCACATGAGGCTATTGCTAAAAGGGACTTCAAATAACCATCAGGTGTACATGTGCAGGATCAAGCTGAGAGTCTCCGGATTTTGCCCTGTTTCAAATAAAAAAAAACACTGTTAGCTATATTTAGTCATTAAACAAAACACTTCTAACAGCCAACTCCTTTGACAATGCAACCTCTACCAAACGCGCAACTAGTTGACGTTCACACTCATGAAAAACTAGTTGTAGTGTCCAGGCTTAGTGCAGCTGGTGAATACGATGCTACTGGCATCATATGACACGCTGAAACCGCCGTTGCGGAAAAGCGTTCAATGTAGAACCGCGGTGGGACCGTGGTAGAACGCAGTTGGTGCCCTATCAGGTTATCCACACAAGCGCCGATTTAACCGCATGTATTCCTGCAAAGGAAAAAAATGGGGCCGTTATTTTCTATAAAGCTGTTCTACAACTATGCTTTAAGGAACGAAATTTCAAATGCATCTCTGTCATAGACTGTGCCCTTGACAGGAAGTGCTCACAATAGCCTGCAACTTGCAATAGATAAACACTCAAAATGAATTTTCCTCGAGTGCCTGGTACTTCTGAACTGCTGCCTGCACCATATATATATATATATGTTTGAGGAAGAGGGTGACAAACGTTGAAAACACAAATTCTTTACTAAAGTTTCGGCAGGTGGGCCTGCCTTCGTCAGGTTACTCTGACGAAGGCAGGCCCACCTGCCGAAACGTTAGTAAAGAATTTGTGTTTCGAACGTTTGTCACCCTCTTCCTCAAACACATATTTCACAGGAGCCATCGAGTTTCATTCGCTCATGTATATATATATATATATATATATATATATATAGAAGGAAACTTCAGTGGGTCCGGCACGTATATATATATATATATATATATATATATATATATATATATATATATATATATATATATATATATATATCAATTCAACGAACCAACAAACTATGAAGCCTAGGAAAGCATAGGAGGAGTTATTGAGGTTCTTAATTGAAGTATTATACGTGTGGAGTAAGTATAGAGGAATTTAAGTGGACGCAAAGACAAGCCTGCCTTCTGTGGGAACCGAACCCACGACCTTCGGGTAAGGCGTCCGATGCTCTACCGCTGAGCTACGAAGGCGGTCGTCCCCCCCCCCCCCCCCCCCCGTCCTTTTTATCGGGTATATGTGCACATGCAATCTAACACTCTCAGGATTTTATGTACGTATACCTATGTACATATATACGAAGGTCAGCGAGCTCCGCCGAAGCTTGGACGTTCGTGCTAGGTGCCCAGCGATGAAAAGGAAGAGAAGAAAGAAGTCGGGATACAACAGCCGGACTGCGGCAAAGGCACTGTGTCTATGTCTCTCTCATTTACAATACACAGTGGTGTTCGGGCCGTCTCCGCAGGAAACTTGATGCATCTGCTGATGCTACCACCGCCGAATAGTATGTCACTCGTGAACGTAAACTGCACATTACTGATTCGTAGTTTATTTTGGACGCATTCCCATACGCAGCATATAGAAATCGAGTGATGCACACGCTTCACACTTAGACGGTGAGAATATTCTTCGAGGCGTGCTTACGTGCTCACTGCGCACTCGGTATGAAGGGGTCACTGCAACACTTTTTGAACACACTGAGCAAACGGTGCCAATCAGTCGTTGAGGCTTCTGTGAGCGTGTGAGCCAAATGTTATTGTGCTGCAAGCAGTAGTGGATTTGCAATTTCATTTTAAATACATCATGCAATCGCCTGCTATTGATCCAACAAGTGACGTCACTAGCAGTACCGACCCACGAGTTGCCTGCTCTTCTTTCAACAAGTAACGTCACTGGCGCCAACGACTAGGTCCCCTCGCTCACCTCGGTCTTTTTAAAGACAGGTACTCAGACTGTCTTTATTTTCTTTTTTTAATGGAAAATGAACAAATATATAATTCCAGACTACCATTCCGTGACCGTTAGTTCAGCCAGTGATATGTCTGCCTCAAGCCTGGTAGGCGGCGGCCTAGTCACATTTGTTGGAACGAAGAGCAAGGTGAATTACAGCTGTGTTTGAAACCAAATAAAAAATTCCCTGGTGCACGCAGCTCAATAATATTTGGCTCACACGTTCACAATAACCATCACGACTCTTAGGCATCGTTTGCTATCGAGATTCTAAATATTGCAGGGCTCCTTTACTAAATAGAACCTTCAAGGTCGCGCGATCGACGGGCGCAGTGCACTGCGCACCACAGCTGTGCACAGCCTCAACAAATTTTCAGCTGTGGCTTCGATTTCGCCTGCACAAACTGCCTTCCATGGCCAGGTAATAGTGAAGTTAGTACAATGCAACGATTTAAATATGGCTCATTTGGGGTAACGAGTATGTGGCGGGGTAGGAGGAAAATGTCAAACGTTCCGCAGAAAAACTGTTGAATGCACCGTGACTTTGATTCCACGATATAGGTATAGGCATGCACCGCTAGATCCCGGCACCGGACAAGCTGGCGGCGCCCGTAATATATAATAAAAATAAACAAAATACGTCCGAACGTTCATGTATAGGTCGTCGTAACACGCCGCTAAGCCACAGCCCGACGTACTAATTTAGTTCGTTGTTCGTCCCCTTCTCATCTCTGTCCTGCGCAATCAGCTCAGCAACCTGGTTCAAGTCTTCACTCCCCAGTCCGTACCAAGTGAAACACTGGACAGCTTATGGCATACCATAAATCTACTGTGCACAACAGCTTCCCTGTAACAATACTATGGAACCAGATAACAGGTCGTGTAATTGTTTTGGTATTTGCGGTCTGCAAGAATCACGAACCCCACAATGCAAAAAACCTCAACAGCGTGGACAATGAGAAATATTAATAACTAACATTCGCAAACGAGTCACATGCCTACGACAAATTTTAAATATGATCGAGAACGAGCACAACGACACTCATGCTCATATGAATGCTGAGCTGCGAGAAGTCATTCCAGCACCATAAGACGTCATGATTGCCTGCGGCAGTTCTGCTGACATGCCAGAACAAACAGTGCGCGATTTTCACATCCACATCACATGCACGTAAATTTCACAGCCCTGAACTGAAATCTCACGACTGCAATGCCACAGTGAAAGAACACGCGGCAAAGGTTGCCCTACAACACGCGATATTACATGCATGTATTCGTCTGTGTAAGACACGAGTAAATTACTACTATCCCACATTGTTGTACAGACGCTGCACTCTCTACCCGTAACGACGAAATGATAGGATGGTGGGAACGAATCCAATGCATTCCTTACTCACTAGTCAGGCTAAACACGCACATAGACCTAAGAAAGTTTCAGAATGCATTCATACACGGTGATCTGAATAATAAAACCACAGTTGCGTTGCTTTGTGTTTAATGCGTGAACTATCTTAGAACTTGCATAGCATTAATGCTCCTTGTATCTGTCACAGACCAATTTGCCCTATTCGCGGAACACATGGGTGATCTCAGCAGGCATCATACTAAGCCATTCAAATGTGGTACTTACATTTACTTTCGGCGAGTAGTTATTGGTGTTACGGGATCCAGTCACAGAAGCGCCGGGATTGAGCCAGGGTTAACGCAAGGAGGAAAGTAATAAGAACTTAATGCCACAACACAAACACACGCAGCAGTTGCAGCACGGTAACGGAATTTTCTCCAGAAACGAAGGAAGGGCCAGCCGCCAACAGCTTCACTACATTTAATCCACCGCCAACCACGCAAACGAGCGTTGCTGCCTTTGCTTCACGTCTCCGCCTGTTTGCGCCAGCCTGCGCCCTCTCGCCTCATCTTCCCGGCGACCGGGGAGGAGGAGCCAGACATTCTAGCGCCTCCGTCCCGGCCCCATTGCAGCTCGCGACATCTCGGCGCCGTGCATTGTGCCGGCGCCCGCCGGCGCTTTGAGCCATGCCCTGGGAGGGAGCGGGGGGGGGGGGGGGAGGGCGGTATTCTTCCACGTCTACTTTCCGTCTCACGTAGGACGTTTTGAAGACGGATTCATTGTCCCTTTGATGTCGCTCCTGCTTAGTTCGTTATTGGGGGATTAACTCAGATTAACTAGTTCGTTATTGGGGGATTAACTCAGACGTTAATCCCCCAATAAGACGTCTTTTTGGTCTTGTGTGCTAGCTGGGTTATCAGTGGCGCACCTCTGATTAGCCCTGGAATTGGATTCATTTAGCAAATGCTTGAGCAGATTCCACTTACCGCCAGTTCGCATCTGCCCGTCCACGGAGTTGCAGATCTCATCCCACTGTTGCTCGGAAAGCATTTGACAGTGCATCTCTATGGTGCGATTGAAATCCGCGGTCCAGCCGCTGGCCTTTCCATCTAGCCAGGAGGGCCCCTTTCGCCTCTACAAGGTGTGCCAATCGTCTGTGCATCCTGTCCACATTCAAGTCGCTGGCAACTGACTTGGTGACGGACTCTACATCTTCCTTAAGCTGCGCTACCCAACTATCTAGGGCAGTAGGTGTTTCGGCTCCCCTCTCCTCCCTGATTTTACGGAAAAGATCCCAATCGATAATCGTAAACTCCTTCGGCGACCTCTTACGCACCACCAATGACATGGCCAGCACGCAGTGATCGCTGCCAATGCTCTCATTGAGATTGCACCACGCGGTGGCCCCGACGTTAGCCACGAAAGTAAGGTTCGGAGTGGTGTCTCTGGTGCAAGAGTTTCCCATCCTAGTTGGAAAGGACGGGTCCGTGACCAGGGTGATACCGTAGTCGGACGCCACTCGCCAAAAGTTCGTCCCCTTGGCCGTAACATGGTGATACCCCACTCCTGATGTGGAGCATTGAAGTCACCAGCCAATACAAGCGGGGACCCTGCCGCCTTTCGTACCGCCTTTGAAATGAGAGGCGTAAAATGCTGCCTCTGTGAAGAATGAAAAGACTATCCCTGAGTTATGCACTAGGAATGAGCTCGATTAGCGAGTGCTCCGTTTTACTGTGATCCATAACTAAACTGTGTACTACGAAGGTGAACTTTTTCGAAACTAGTGTACAAATTCCTCTTTTACCCTGTCCGTATACCGAATGAGATTGGTATCCCGAAAGAGAGAACGAGTCAGCCAGTGTCTCCTGTAGTAAAATGACGAGAGGTCTGAGGATGGGCTCTGACAAACTGCTGTAGGACTGCCTTTTACGTTGGGAGCCGCAACAGTTCCAGTGCCAAACAACTATTTCACTATCTTGACCCGCCATGGTTGCGAACATCGATTAGCCTGTCATCCGAAACGCCATGTGCAGATGCTAGATGCGCAGAATTTTGGGACGCCTGGACTGTGGAGCTACCTGCCGTGGAGATGCGTTTCGCGCGGCTGGTCCGGACAGCTGATCCGTAATTGTTATCTTAGATTCGACTAAATCAACTCTCGCGTTCATAGCATAGACCGCTTCCCTGAGGGCTTCGAGCGCGTCCCTCAATTCGGACTGGAATCCTCTTAACTCTGCTCTGAACTCTTCGAGGCCCTCGTCTAGTATGGCTTTAGATAGCCCTCCCTTTCTGGCGGAACGCCAGGGCGCACGCGTCTCGGTAGTTATTTCCATCGGCGTTGCTGTTGGCGTTTCGACTCTCGGTTACAGGTAGCAGAGGGCGTTGAACCGGTTCTTCCTGTTCAGCCCTCTTTTTTTAGGCGCGAAGCTCCTTATGCCGTGGGTCTGTCCATCCTCCGTTTGTAGTAGCCACCTTTAGTTCGTGAAGTGCTCACTAGATGGCGTGATGGCGCTGCGGCGCTCGTTTCATTCCGATGTGTGGGAACGCATAGCATGGGAGTCTGTCTGTCCGTCCGTCCGTCTGTCTGTCCATACGTCCGTCCGTCTGTCTGTCTGTCCGTCTGTCCGTCCGTCCTGTCTGTCTGTCCGCCCGTCCGTCCGTCCGAGCGCTGCGGTGCTGCTTAGCCAGTACGTGAATTGATCAATAGATGGCGCGGAGGCGCTCGCTGCGTGCTCTAGTGTGATAGGAGAGTGCTAGATGGCGACACACAGTGTTTCTCACGTCTTTGATGATGTACTGGGCAATATTCACGGAAGATTCATGGTTTTTACCGATGAACATCCGGAGCTTCGCCCACGCATCATCATTCACTCCGTGGATATGCGTGGATTTTTTCTTTATTGCCTCTTTGTACATACCCGGTACCAGAGCATACTTCGGTAGGTCTATACAACAAATAGACTCAGTGCAACTGGACAAACATCATCTAGAATTTCTTGAGCGTTGTGAAGGCCACGACCCTCAACAACCACTCAGGTTGGCATTCCTTCGTTTTCTAATACTCAACAAGCTTTAACATACATTCTCGAAAATATAGTCGCGCGGGCCTTGCATCAGGCTCACAATAAAACCCTGCCATGCGAGCTCGCTATAGGCAATGGAGGCCCGTTAACATAATTAAATCGGGCGGCAAGCCTTCTTCATCGTCAACTGGAAGAAATCTGATCCCATATGAATCTAAAGGTAAATCCTTTTTAAAGTTCTTTGAAGGACATCCCAAAAATGTACGCCCTCCCAGCAATGTAAAAACACGTGGTCGATGGTTTCTGGCTTTTCACATATATGACAATCTGAACCGCAAGGTGTAAATAAACCGCGGTGTTCTAGAAGTGTCTTCACAGATAAGGTCCCTGTATGGAGTTAAAAAATGACATTGCAGCAGGCGCTAACAATAAAGTTTTCCAACCAACCAACCAATTGCAGCAGGCGCTACTTCCATTCTTTTCACACGCTTAGGGACGTCCTGTCCTTGGCCTCCACAGTGTATGGCTCTACACAAAGGGACTGGGAATACTGAATCACATACATCTTTGTAAGGTTTTTACGCTTCACGGATAAAAGGTATTCGCTAGAAAATCTTCATCTCGTATATCTCAGCCCTCAGCTGCTTCAAAGCGTTCCTGAGCGAAGCGTTCTCGCGTTCTAGCTGTAACATCCTAGCTGCGCTATGCTCTGGCGGTGGTGATGAAGCCCTCCTTACCCTTGGCGTAGTTCCATTGACTCGATCGGCCCAATCGGTCTTCCCGGCCGCAGGTGGATCCTGCATGCGCACAGCTGGTGGCCCCCTGGAGCGAGAACGTTCTCTGGAGCGCGAGCGTCTCCTCGAACGGGAGCGTGGCTTCTCAGAGCGTCCCTTCGAGGGTGACCTGCTTTTGGCTCGTTCTGGGCTATGGCCAGGTGGCTTGACTCGCTGGCGCTCCCTCCTTCTGCGAACGACGTACGGCATATGACATCGCTGCTTACATGACCTGTCCACCGTGGGATGAAGGCCCCCACACACGGCACATTGTGGCGTACAATAGTGGTCGTCAACCGGGGATGCAATGCCGCACCCCCTGCAGATAGTGTTTTCAGGTGTCGGACAAACATCGGGCCGGTGTCCCAGTCTGCCGCAGGCGTAGCATACGTCCGTTTGTCTGCGGTAGAGCGTGCAGCGAAGCATGGTTGGTCCACACACGAAGTAATTGGGTAGCTTTAGGCCATCAAATAGAACGACCACCGTAGTGGTGTTCTTGATGCGCGTGACCTCGAGGGCCTTCGGATTCCTAGGGTGTACAGTCATGCCTGTGAGTTCTGCATTGAAGTCGAAGTCGACGCCCTTGACGACCCCCTTACATGTGTTGTCCGGCGCTGCCAAGTAGGAGCTGACCTCGTAGTTTGCCACTCAAACTGTGAGTAATTCTACTCTCGAGTATGCCCGTGCATTCTTCTGCGCCATCGTACTCCCGACGAAAATGTTTTGCATGGTGTTGGGACACACAATATCGTTGGCGATCTCGTACGGAGCAAGCTGCGCCGCCGACGCGAGAGCATCGGCCGCCTTGATTTGACTCACGTTCTTCACATTTAGGCGCTTTTTCACGCCAGCAGGAGTGCGTGCCCCGCCGATGCTGCATCCGCGTTGTGCCGAACGCGTCTGCCCGCCCGGCACGGGCGTTCCTTGCGTGTTGCGTATTGAAATGGCCATAGTCCACCTGGACTTCAGGCACTCTTCGGGAGTGATATCCTCGCCCTCCACGGTGATTTGCATGGTCATCTTGGCAAGAACAGACACGGTCGCGCGGGGGAGATGCTCCTCCGCCGCGTCTTCGCCGAAGAAGTAGGCCTAGCCGGTTAGGCTTAGCGGGCGAACGGCGTTGTCTGGACGAAAGGACTTGAAAATCCAGCAAAGGGACCACTCACAGACGAAAACTTGGTATCGACGTGATCGCCGTAACTGGCCGCGTCTGGGACCACAAAAAGTAGCAGAAGGCACAAAAACTGTCGGACTGAAATCATCGAAAGAAACAGGGGCCGATGTTTGTACTTGTGCACTAGTCGATGCCCCCTGGTGATCTCCAATTGCTCCATGTGAAAAACGAAAATGGCGTTGCAGCGGCCAATCGTTGCCACTAAAGTACCTAGATCTTTGAGATAGGCCGCGGGCTGATGCATGCGGCAACGCAGCGGTGCATGGCTTGAGACAACGTAGCACGCGGACGCGACGGCCCCATTCTGCCCTTACAAAAATGCCATATATGGCTATATCAGGAATTGGGCATACGTGGCTATATGTGGCACGCGCCCAATTGTGGACGTATTTGCCTAAATCATGATAGAAGCATATGTGCCAAGGAAAGACCAACAGGAGGAATGTCATCCGAGACTCTGACACGTATTGGGGAAACAAGGCCACATACTGACACGTACCACATGTAGCCAGATGTACATTCTTGTCTTACAAGTAGACATGGCGCAGCTCCCAGTTGTTAAGGGTTGGAACGCGGTCATAGATGTCCAGCCAGCTTTGCAGGTCCTCGTATGACGATCCGCGGGAGGTAGGCGGATCTTCGGGATGGTGCACGACCACTTCTGCCGAAGACCTTGCTATCGATATCGTGGATACTGGTTTTGTTGTAGTCCTTGTCTTGTCCTTGTAGGGAAGCAGCTGGTATTCTGGCGGGAGTCCTTGCTGTCTGCGGCTAGTTCGAAGGACTGGGTTGTATTCGTCCTCCTGGCGGCGTGGACTTGGCTCAGGCCTGGACGGGGGCGAGGAGTACAGGGACCGTGCAGCACCTCCACCAGATGTCACGTGGTCGTGACGCACGCAGCACTCAAGACGATATCAGGCGAACTGTTTATTGGGAGAACTTGTGCACAGTAAAACAAAGCCAATGGCAATGCCCAGCAATAGCGGCGTGAACAGTCTTCGGTCGACGGAAAGACTCACAAGCGGCGAAATGCGCCGGCTTTTATACGCGCGTTATAATGTGTTCTCGCATTACCTCTTTCAATTCTATGAGACACACAAATGTGCGCGTCAGGCATGCAAAGTTTCAAGCTTCCCGAAGCGACGTGCAAGATCAACGCGGCCTGCACTGCCCGTAACAAAAGTGATAACGGCACCCCCCGCAAACAACCGAAACAAATGCGCTTGACACAGGAAAGTGACAATTCCTTTCCACCGTACCTGTCAATATCTTAGCCGTGTCTGTTCATTTGAGCAGTGTTGTCAGATGAAGCAGCATTATCTTTAGTTGCTAATAGACCAATCGTCCTTGCGAACGAGAACGACAAGATGTGCTCATTGACCGTGCGGCGGGTGAATAAGACCACGACGGAACATATCTTCGAATAGCCCGGTAATTTGACGCGACGCTCTTCAGACGCGTGTAATAAGTGCAGACGAAGTGGCTGATACAGATGTCAGTGTAGGGCTGCACTTCAGACGTATGGCTCAGCTGAGGTTGCGGAACATCAAATTAGTTTAGATCCCATGAGTTAAATTTGTGGTGTTCATCTTCTCCCTCGATGGTTCTGATGACCGCGGCAACACGTTGAAGGACGGAATTTGGGGCAAGATGTCCTCACAGCAAAACACGCAGGTTTATTTACACTATTTACAAAACTTGGCCGGGGCGGCCACTACTGTCACAGACATCACAACACAACTGGGCTCAAACCACACCAAGCGGTTCATTCCGAGCCCTTAACGTTTTCACTTAAACGTGAACAAGCACCAAGCTTTCAACCCTCATCATCACTCGTCAGAGGCAGCGCCAAGCTCGACCTCTGACCACCTTGCCGCGTCTGCGACCCCAGTTAGCGCTAAGCTCTCCCCTCTCCTCTCTTATCTGTTCTCGGTTAAATACCTCTCATCGCTTCTACGACCGCCTTCTGGGACCAACCCATGTGCAGCACTTTACCAATCACGTACATGTTCACCCTCTCCATGAGAGCCTACGGTTACGCCCTCGCGGTCCGACACTTCGACCCGCTTGCTGCACCGAGCTTCACCGGAAGATATCATCCACTAATCCCGTGATCAGTTAGCAGGACTCTGCAGCAGGCCTACATTGCCACTCTGTTTACCCGGCGGCATGCAACCCAGCCGCCGCTTCAAGAGAACCGTTAGACAGGTCTATTGTACCCAAAAGCACTTCCGCACATTTCCACGGCGGGGTCATCTTCTCCGAAGGGGCGACCCCTTGACGACAGTCAAAGGATTAATTACTTTGACAGCGAGCCCCCGCTGTTTTTGCAAGCGACTCCCCCCCCCCCCCCCCCCCCCTGTTGTTCCTTTCTCGGATGCTCTTCCGAAAATGCTCTACTATGCCGCAGTGAAGAGACCTGTCAACCGTCATGTCAACCCTATGCTGTGCAGCTATGTCCGTCAGAGCAATTACTGACCGCGTGCGTCGCGGGAACAAAGCCGCCACTTCTACTACGTACAGAGTGCATACCACGACGTTTCTACGGGAAAAGCCATGCGCTAGGCCGCCGTCGCCTGCTCCTCCCCGCCGATCTACCGCTGAACATAACACCTTCCAACCCAAGAATGTTGTATGTACACTTGTTGTACGTACAACATAAAAAAACTTCCACGCGGGCGGGTTGACGGAAGGCGTGCGGGGTCACATTACGGTAACACATCTGCACTTAGCCAGCGTTTCACAATCTCGTCCTCGTAACTCCAACATAAGCACATACACCAAACAACAACAACAAATATTACCGAACAACCTATAAATCGTGATACAATATTAAACAAACACAAATGCACGGTTGTCACAACTGTTTGTGGCTTGTCCCTTCGCACTAAGTCGCACACACTTACAAAAGGGAAAAAAATAATTATATGTGAAATCGGGCTGAGTCCAGAAGCCCTAGTGCGAGATAAACCTGCTCAGCTATTGCCGGAGAAGCTAGCTTGAGAGAGCATGCCGACAATAATGCCCATTCTTCAGAGACTGCTACGGCCACATAACGATTTCTATCTACACGCGCAGCGTCCGTGAAGGTCGACAATCCTGACTTTAATTGTAGCTGCTCCAAGATTTTCTTTGCTCTAGCCCTACGCCTTGGGACATTAAATTGAGGGTGCATAATCCTAGGGATAGTATAAACCACGAATGCTTGTCTAACGATGGAGTCAGAGAGGTCATTCGTTCCTCCTCTTGTGCCACCGCTGGGCAGGCGCATGGCGGGCGAGAGAAATTCCGTCACGCGCCAAAATCTCCCGACCCGCCCGGGTGACCGATAGGCGTGTGTTGTGAGTACCTAATGAATCGAGTATGTTCTGAGTATCTAATGCTAACCGCCTCTCCGTGCTAGTGCGGATTGGGAAGCCAAGCACCCTTTTAACTATTTCACGGATCAGTACATTGAGCCACTCCCTTTCGGCAGCGAGCCAATTGTGCATAGACGCAACATAATGTACATGACTCATCAGGACGGTATGAATGAGGCGTAGAAGATTGTGCTCCTTCACCCAGCCTTTCCTGTTAGAAACTGATAATAAGGCGAAGCGTAGCCGCAGTATGTTTTTCTAATCTACGTAGAGTTTCCACGTTATGTCCATTCGCTGAGATGAGGATTTACCACCAATTCAGTTGATCGACGAAGTGAGGAGATTTCAGAAGATGGTGCTGCAGAATTATGTCTCATGAAAGTAGGCGATGCCGGAATAAGCACGATAGTGTTACTGAGGTTATCGCAGGAGGCAGGTGCGATAGCACAAGGGCCAGGCGGAATATGCGTGTCCTCGCGGACGCCTAGTTTAGGAGGCCGATCACGAGCTTCGTCAAATGCTGCTCGTGCAGCTAAGCTTTGTGCAACGGTTCTCTATTTCGAAACTTTGTTAATTTTATACGTTCGCCTTCGCATGCTTCGAGTGCTTTTTTTTCTACAGAACCACCCCCTCAAAAAAAGCCAGGGCAAAAAGGAAGTGATCACGATGTTTCACAAGCTGTAAAAATCCCGGAGGTGAGTGGATGTGCTCGGTTTTCTCTGCATGTTCTCACTCGCAGCACATAGAAAACGAGTCCGGTGTAGAAGCCTTAATGTGCAGCATGTCGAATCATAAAGAACCAAAGATTAAGAATAAATTATAGAAGAATCGATCGCATTAATGATATTTTATAGGCAATTACTGCAAAGCGATGTTACAACGCAACAAAACAAACGGTGAAATTAATTACAGTGCTTGTATTTTACACTGACCAAGCTGGGAGTCACACCACGTTTACCCCAGGTAGATCATCGTCTTCTTTCTTGGGCGTCTTTCCGATACCTGTAACTCGCATCCCACTGCAGATCAGCGTCCTTAAAGGGCCCCTAAACCACCCAGAGCTGAAAATTTAGTTGTGGTGTTGCTCTTGTGCCGGTATCCGCAACGAACACGTAGCCGCAAGAATTTTTCGAAACGGTGCCGAAATAGCGGAGTTACACGCGTTTGAATATTAAAACGCGGCGCTTGCTTGTTTCTCCCTCTCCTGCACCGCAACAGCTGCTTGCCGGCGCCACCTCCTCGCCGAGTGCTCCTCCGAATGTCACGTGACATACATCGCCGCTGACGCGCTTCCGGTTGTCGCGCCTCCGCCGGGCTCCCGCGTTCGCGCAAGTGTTTTGTTGGTGCTGTGCCAGCGCTCTCTGTTAGTGCTATCCGTCGTGTCTGAGAGTTGCTGCAGTTTCTAGTCGGCTGTACCTCACTTGCACTTGCGTAGCGTAGTGCATTAACGAATTCACACGCGAACACCACACGAACGACACACGACGAGGAAAACAAACAGGCAGGGAACGCGTGCATTTGCTAGCAGACTAACCGGAAGTCGACGTTCTCCTTCGACCAATCAGCGGAGCTCGGACATTTCTGACGTCACCAAAAACTACAATGTCGTCGCGGCTAACATTCGTATGCCGGAAATGGCCGGAGAGGCGCACGGGATTGTTCTTCGTGTTTGTGGCGCGGCCGCGGCGCGTATACGCTGCCGCATTTGACATCGTTCATCGTGACGGCATTCTCAACTTGATGCGCGTGTTAACTTCAAATGTCCAAAAAAATATCGGGGGTGGGGGGGGTTTAGCGCTTTAAGCGTCACGTAACCTAACTGATAACCCCCCCCCCCCCGCCCCCGCAGCGGGAGCGCCTATCGGGCGCGTCTGTGGGAATGTTGTGGAAGGGGCGTGGTAATGTTTGAGCGTCGAGGCATGGATGAGGTCACGTGGTAGCAGACCCGAAGAGGTGGCGGGACTCTCAGGTGCAATTTCATAAGTGACCTCTGTTGCTTGTCGAAGGACACGGTAGGGGCCTGAGCATCGAGATAGCACCTTCTCGGAACGTCCGGGGCGTCGTGTTGGGGACCAAAAACGAACGAGCGAGTTCGCAGGAAAACATTCGTCACGATGCCGCTGTTCGTAACTTCGCTTCTGGGTGTCTTGAGACGTCGCTATTCAGCGAAGGTCAAGTTGACGGGCATGACCGGCCCGGGCAGCCACGTCGTGGGCGTGAGCAGTGTTCGAGGGTGCAGCTGACGGAAGGGATGTGTCCAACGGGAAAGTTGGTTCACGGCCGAACAAGAGGTAGAGCGGCGACTATCGTGCAGTGTCAAGGCGAGACGAATTATACTCAATGCTACGTACGGTAGTGCGACGTCCCAATCAGTATGGTCATCCGACACATAAGTCATGTCGGTCAGGGTCCTGTTAGCCGCGACGAAATTGGCCATTTGGGTGGGGGTGGTAAGAAGATGTCGCGGCTTGTTACCTTGTAAGCATGCCCCTGCATAACCCTAAGTGGACGATAGATTCTGGTCCGTGCACCTTAGACTACAGACCCGTCGGTTAGCAGTAACCAAGCTCCATCCTCCAAGCCCTTGAAGCCGCTGGTAATCGACGTTTTCGCAGAGCCGTCTGGGCAACGCAGTAGACCCTTATTACACTGCTTTCTCTTGCCCCTCTCTGCACCTTCCTGCCATGAAACCTAGAGAGCGGCTGACTCGATACCTTGAATTTCCTCAGCAGAGCTTCAGGACGACTTGTGCAAACACTGAAGATGACAAATCAGGGAGCAAGAACGCCCCCTGAATGCGCAACACGTGAGCCTTCACATCCTGTTGTTGTCAGGCATTATCATTCTTACGACTGAAGAGCTGTTGCAGACTTTTGCTTCTTTTGCCGCTAACTTAGCTCCACGAAGGTTTTCGAAGTGGTCGGACGTGAATTTCTATTTCTACAACAGGTTGGTTGGTACCTTGGTTGCAAACAAGGTGATGGTACAAACTATGCAGATGGAAAGGGGTGCTTGTTGGTATCTCCTCATGTAAGTGCTGAACATGTACATTGCTATTTTTGTAATTTTATAATTTACCCTAAATTACTTTGAAGCGCCGGTTCGAAGTCTCACTTCGTTTACTAGCTATAGTAGTAAGGGCAGCTAGTTAACTACAAGGTAGTAGCATTACTGCCATGTGATTTATTGCCTGCGGTTGCTACCTATACGTGAGGGTAGTAGCCAAAGTTTGTAATTTTGATTCCATGCGAAGTCGTTCATCGGCCTTATGGTGATTCGGTTGGTACGTGCTGCTTCCGTCGGCATATGAAGCCGATTGTAATAGAAAAGAATGAGATGAAATAAAAATTAAGCACCAGTTGGTTCTCTGGTGATACGGATGGGTACTAATTTACACAGTGTTACACTAATTACCGGTCGCTAATTAATTCATGTGGTTAGCGCTGTGAATACATTGCACATAGATATCATCACGTGGGCGTGACAATATCCACGTGTCAACCGCACGTGTCAGTATGTTTAGGCGACATCACCAATATAAACATGTTCGAACCAGAACCAACACCATGTACACCACATCAACACCAACATTAACGCAATTTACGGCCGCCTTGCTCTCGACGGCACCCACGTCTACAACAAGGCGACCAAACTGAACCACTTGTGTCTACGAAAGTGTTGCATACAGTGGTTGCGCAGATGAGACCTGCTGAGATGACTGCGCGAACCAGGGGCTCCCAGCAGCCTTTTCCAAAGACGTGACTTCCCGCATGTTTTTTTTTATTCTTGGATGGGGGCATCTCCAACGTCTCCTGAGAGTTTCTTATTCCAAGATTGTATTTACATACACATTTATTAATCAGTGTTGCTACATGTAGGTTCGCGAGTAGCAGCAGGGCAGTACAAGAAGTGAGCACAATAGCTGGTCAGTCGGCAAAAAAAATATTCACACAACTGTAGAACAATTGCGCTTACAGTAGTACATCTACCAATGATTCTGCAGAAATACAGAGTTAGCTTGCATACATCTGTGCACTTTGCTTTAGTGTACCGGTATAAGAACTTACAGTATTTCGAACGTGAAATATAATTTGCACATCACACATTAAGACTACTTTAAAACATGATAATGTAAAATTAGGCTGTGATTTCTGATGTTGTGCCACGAGAAATCAACCAAAAACTGTAAATGAAGATTGATAAGAGGGTACGTTATTTGGTTTGGACAATTCTAGTGTTTCGTGCCTTAAATTTTATTAGCATATTCAGAGAAGGGTTTCATGTTTGCGATAGATGCGTGTAGCTGACTCTGCTTTGTAGTGGCAAGGGGAACAAAGACTGTAAATAAATGTCTCACTACTAATTAATACTACCTTTGTTGATATCTATGATCCTGGCCTGCCGATATAACTTCGGAAAAAGGAACGATTGTTTCAACAAGGGTATCTTCAAATTACCGTGGTCTATTGAATTTAAATCGGCGCGCTTCAGTCCTCCTTTCTGATAGCGTTTTTATGTTAGATACGGCTAGAATGTCAGTGCGTGAATCGGTGCTCCTGTTCATGTTACATGCGCGCCTCTGCAGTGCTTCCAGTTTGCTTAACCTAGAAAATCTATGCGTGAACCAAGCCACATTGGCACATTCTAAAATTGGCTTTGTGAATTTACAGCAGGCGAACAGCTTAATTGGATGAGGCGCATTTTCTAGCATCCTTTAAAGACAATTATATTACATAAGAAGTGTCGTATGGTGGGCTAATTGGTGTTTAGACATGGAAATCATCGGGAACAAGCGCGAAACGGACAGTATGCAGCAAACGAGGTAGGGCAACGAAGGCGCAAACTGATTTTGCAGGTCACCCGTCAAAAATCAGGTGCTACGCCTGTGTTGTCATGCCCTTTTTCTTGTGTGCCGTCTTGTGGCGCTGCTTCCCCATGATTTCCTTACCTTACGTAATGCTGCAGCAGCGATTTCACCTATGTACTGGGTCTTATTAATATCTGCAGGAAATGTTACCCTTTTTTAAAACTAATGTCATTTGCGGTTATTCTTAGCATGGGACAGAAATTACAATAATTCCTTTGTGCCTATTATCCCGAAGGTGAACTTCTACGTCCTGTATGTTAGATTGCTAAAATGGAGGTCTAGCAAGACTTGCATAATGATACAGGGAAATCCTGAGGGACTGCCGCCAATGGCGACTAAAGAAAAGTGAGGGTTGGCAATGTGATTTGAGCTCTGAATATCGAATAGTCATTACGTTTACTCTAAGCCGGTATCATAGACCTAGCACTTGAAACATACAGGTTACCCCAGATAATCTGTTCCTCGGTTCACGTGCGCGTTTCGAGCTTGAAACCGTCCCGCTATTCATTACTGAAATCTCCACCACCTGAGACTATTTTAACAGCGGAGCTGGTGCAGGGATGGGCCTAACGAAGGATGAATGTCCGCGTCGCACTTCACGCCTTGGAAAAGGATTCTTTCTCAAGCAGAAATTGGTTAGATAACCCGTAGGTTGCGTAGCTGCTTCTGTTGGAGACGAAGCGCTAGCCGCACTGTAAAACGCGGAAGGGCGCCTCAAGCGCGAATGCGGCGCAAGATCACTCTAGGAGTGGCGGTTGTGGCAGCGGGTGCCACACACCCTTTCCGGGAATGTGTCCAGATCTCCAATGCGCGCTCGCCGAGAAACATCATCTTCATGTATAACAAATTAAACAGTTCGCGTCAAGCAAATGACAACCGAACGCCAGAGACGGGACGCTAACCTGGAGCAACAAAAGAAAAAAAAAAGCAGTGGAGGATACACTCAGAACCGCTGCTCCGCTGTTTCAGGTTTCACACAGTGTGGTAATTGGGATTTATCTTCCAAGGACGTCTCACAATTAAACATTAATTAGTAGCTAACGATTCTTGATTTATACACCGAATGTTCAGTGAAGAACGTGTAAAGCGTGTTGATTCGTGTTCGGAACGTATACTTGCGTAGAAATAGGACCAGTGCGATTAATTTCGCCAACATACAACAAATGGAGCAAAATTTGTAAAGATACCACGTGCTAGGCACTCTCGCACATCGATATGGAGCCAATATGCAAAGACAGTAATCCATGTTGGATGCAGACGGATGGTGCTGGACACACCACAAAAGAAGTTCATACGATGTGGCCGCACATTTTATCCTCTCAGCCCGCTTGTACCAGCAGTGCGCGCGCATTCTGTCATCGCGTGTTCGAGAGAGTCAATATCACGGCGCGTTATGCACCTAGTTACGCGGTACTTCATTAAAATGTCCCGAACTTTCTTATAAGCGAAGAAAAATAAAAGGCACTGCACCTATCATTATGAAAATACATTGTTTCTACATGCTCTGCAATTTCTCCATTGAATATTTGGCGGTCAAACCAACCGCTGCGTGTTCACTTAATTTATTATTAATATTTACCTGAGATCATCAAGAAGTGTCTGTGATCATCAAGACGGTAGTTAACTTACGCTAATATGGCTGCGTCCTTGCAACGTTGCCTTGGTTTTTGTAAAGGATTGCCCAAGTTAACTGATACACCTGGTGTATCGCAACAACGAACTGGTTTTCGTGAACAAAGCTTAAATTCTGTACTCCTTATGCTTTGCGTGTCACACAAACTGTTACGGAATATTCGAGTGGCGCATTTCAATGAATCTCCGAACCGATTTATCAAAAAGCTGTCTAGTCCAAAAAATTCATTCTGGTAATTTATGTTTCAATGTCGCAATAAACAGCTACAGCAACACGGTGGTGCGGTACCACTGCGACATGGAGCTAATTGTGAGCTGGTATACTTCTCGCAAAAATAGAGCATTATACAAAGTCATTATAGCAACTGTTGCGTCTAGTTTGCTCTTTCGCGATCCCGTTATTCGCTGCGTTTGCGCCATGATGTACTTAAACCAAGTAGTCCACCACAGAACCATTGTGCAACTCACTGTTTTCTTTACAGGATGAAGGCGTGAGTGAAGCGCATCACAACTGCCATGTTGGATATTGTTATCAGGGAAAATGCTATCATCGCGGTACTGCTGAATGCGCAGTATCATAACCTACACAACTCATCACTTTATAATAAAAAAGCTTAATGATTTTCTAAGAGTTCACCCTGTAAACATCTTTTATTTTATTTTTATTTTTTGAAGCAGTCTAATGGATTCTTGATGATGTGGACACTCACAGACGTGAATTTGGCAAGGTATATTCATCGAGTAACGTTCCGGTAAGAGCGAACAGGACTAGGCGCAGTGATCACAAGTTCGGCCTGGCGTCGTGCTCGTATTAGGGGCGAAGCTCCTTAAAGCGGCACCCGTTCGTCCCTCGTCGTCGTAGTCGTAGTCGTAGTGCGTAACCAGTCTTACGCTTTGACCTCCAAGGTGGTGCCGGTGGGAGATTTCTCCTGTGCGTTGTTGAACAATAAAAAAAATTCGCAGCGTGCGCGTTAACTAAAAGCCGAATTCTTCTGTCTCTCATTCCCCATTAGCAGCCATTGGCATGTTCCAGTAGGAAACGTTAGTAGAAGTAGAAGTGTTAAAAGCCGACTTCTGCTGTCTCTCATTCCCAGTAGCAGCCATTGTTTACCTCCAAGGTAGTGCCTGGTGAGATTTCTCCTGTGCGTGATTAAACAATAAAAATTTTGTTCAAGACGCCGTTGATTGATGAAATAAACCAACGAAAGACGCCAGATGTTTTCTAAAAGCAAAACGAAAAGACGCCAGATGTTTCTAAAGCAAAACGAAAAGACGCCAGCTGCTTAACGAAAGACGCCAGGTAAAGCAATGGTTTTCATCTGCATTCTCCCGGATTCTCCCGAAGTAGCAGGAGTGTAGTGGCAGGGAGTGTTAGACGAATTGGTTGAGTAATGTGCGTTCTGACAGCTGACGCGCTTTTATAGTTAGGGCCAAAATAGGCGAGCTGGAATGCTCGACGCTGACCGTGTATCGCCTGCCGTTGATGGGAAGTACATTAGGCGATGTGTCGGCTATGTTGAACGGACCAACGCACAGACCCTGTAAGAACGGATGTACAGCCCCGTGCCGCGCAAAAATCTGCTTGCAATTCTGTATGATCACGGCTAACATATTCACGACGAGAGGCCTGCTGTTGCCGCAGAGGAAAGACCTGGTCGCGTCCGGTTTACTAGTTTGTGCACACACGCGCCACGGTGCTTGAAGTTCCAAAAATTATCCTTCGAAATAGTGCTCCCTGAAGAGTACGCACGCTACAAGTTAAAACATGCGCTATACTCACTAGAACTTCTTGAACTTTGCTGATGTGCGTATAGCTGAATACGAAGGGCTGTAAATGTTGTTTAAATAGGATTGTAAGCCTCATTTGACCTGCTTGCTCCTTCCACAGATATTTCCACTACATCACAAAGGTGTTTATAAGGTGCTGGTGTGCGTTCCCTTGTGAATTTCACTGCAAAAACTGGCATTAATGGGCGTTCACTCCCAGTACTTTGTAACAAGGAAATGAAACGGTACAAGTGCGAGAAATTGTCACAAAAGAGCACTCGGCTCAATATGAATGTGCGCGACGACAATCCATACTCTAGCGGTTTGGTGCGGTCTCTACATTGCAGAAGTAACAGTTGGCATTAGTAACAGTTGGATTTAAAGCGGAACTCCGGCGGTTTATTCGCCATGTTCTAATACCGCTGTTTTAGAACGGCACTCTTAGTCTTGTAACAGCCAGGGCGGTTCGATTCGCTCGCAAACACACCAATAATTTTAAACAACCGATTGAACGGTATGTTGAAACCAAAACCGAAACATGTAGACACTTCGTGCAGCGTATGCGATGTTGTCACAGCCGCCCCGCCAACAGAAATACGCAGCTGCTGCAAGAAAAAATGACAGTGGCGAAGTCATCCGTTGACGTATTGAGCTACTCCACCTTCTCTAAACTTCACAGTGAGAGCTGAAGTGTCGCCGTTTTGCTTTTGACGGCCCGCCTTTTCAGGTAAGCAGCGCTGAAAGAGATTTGTTCAAAAACACAGGGTGGCTGTCATGGGAATCGGCAAAAAAATTTAATGAAGTTCCTTTCCAGGAAGATAAAATGACATGCTGCCGCCTGGCTCGGTACATATTATTACAGTAGTGAGGAAACTACATATTGAAAATTTCGTTGAGATGAGTGGACACTGAAAAAAATCCACGCATCTCCACGAAGTGAATCATGACGAGTGGGCGAAGCACTGGGGATCGTTCGGCGTTACCGCAAATCACCCGAGACATTGCCCACTCACGCATGTAGATGAGTGACAACGCGCTTGTATATTTACACAAGCGTTGTCATTCATGCTCCTGCAGTTTGTGAGGTTCCTGCGCTCCCACGTCGTAGATCATGCCGAGTTCCGATTACCTTTAGTTAACGCACTACGCGCAAGAGAAATGCCCCACCGGCAATGCATTGCACGTCAAGATCCAGTGTCTATATGTACGGGTTGGCCGGTGGCACCCAGCAACTAGTACAGAAGCTTGAGACGCGCCTGTCTTGGCCTAGTAGACAATGTATCTTTGCCAGGTGAGAGCAGAAGGTTAGTGGGTGAGCCTCTCCTATTGAACTTCATGCTTGTAACAGTATGGCCCCACGCTGTACTGCGTCCAATTTACCATTTCTAGTTGTCGAACGAGGAAACGAAACTCTGTCGAGCATACCTTGTGTACGCCAATAGATTTGCGGGTGCAGGTGAGTTCTTCAGGCGCCTCTATAAAGGAAAATCTTGCGCATTGCTACCGAGGCTTGCGCATTGATCATCCCATCGCACGTGAGACGTTAATATTATTCCTAAGCACTTGTGTTCCTCAAAACTACCTAGTGCTGGATCATTAATAGTGTACCTGTACGGTGAAGGATTGGTCACGCTTTACTGTCTTGGGCGCAGAATTTTTCACATTTGCCTCTTCGCACGCCAGTTCGCCCTCATGGCTAAGAATGCTTTGAGTGTAAGGTGATCGTTAAACTGTTCGTTTCAATTTAAATAACGCAGCCATCCGCGAACGGTTTGATACTACAGCCGTTCTGTCTCGTGATGTCATGTAGGAAAATTATGAATAAAAATGGTCACATGAAAGAGCCTTGAGAAACTAATGAGTTACAGGGAAGTGATCTGATTTCCTACCTTCTAACAGAACGAACCGTGAGAGACCTTCCAGATAATCGCTCATCAACAAAAAGATTAATCCCTCTCTGATAACACGTTTTAGTTTCCCTGGTAACTTACTATGACAAACGTAGTCAAAGGCTTTCGAAAAATCAAGCAGGATCACGGCTGTTCGACGTCGATTATTGACGGTGAAAACGTGATCATGGGCTGTCCCCGTCGGTTGAGTAACATAGGCAAAGCAGTTACGAAATATATACTTAGAAAGAGACAGAAAATCAGTGTTCCTCAAGAAAATGCTGATGTGTAACGAGCATGTGACGCCCCGCCCTAATCATCTGTGGCCCACCATGCTCCTTGGGCAACACTGACCATATCGCATTTAACACTGGAGAGCACAACTGTGTTCGCCGGTCTAATCGTTCATTGTAACGCGGCGCGGGTCGGCTGGTCACGCCATGTCCCTCGATCCATCTCGTTCGCGATGCCCAGATCGAATGGTGACGCAGAGCAAACGGACCGACCCACAAACTCTACAACGGAAGAAAAACAGAGGGACGTATTCCTGGCCTCTTGCGAGATCCGTGTCTTCAGCTTCCTGCTCGGCCTCCACAAGCCAGCCACGCCACACGGCAAGTCGCTGGATGCACTGCTCGCCACACTGCGCTCCGACACCTTCCACGCTAACGAAGCAACTGCGGTGCAACTGCCGAAGCCGCCAGGCACGTCGTCGCTATGCTACGAGGGTTACCTAGTGCTTGCACTTTTGGGGGCCAACTCGATTCACAATTCCGGGGCCGGTATCATCTAAGAATTCAGTAACTATGCTATGCAGGCACGCCTCCTAGAGCTTCCCGACCCCTCGCGCAAGCAGACGCGTTCGACGTGGCGACCAAGGACGCTGGCAGGTTTGCATTTGTGACCGGGCCACCGTGGGTGGAAGCAGCGGTCAACACGATCGCAAAGAGGCTCGCTACTTGCCGCCGCTGCGTTGACTATCATTTTCCATCAGACAGCCATTTCTCCCAAGAACAGAGAATCGCGTGGGCAAAGAATGCGCCCTCGAGCGGGCACGCCGAGGGAGGAGGACGAGCAGCGGACAGCAGCATAGTTCATGTCCAAGTTCTGCACATGCCCACGCTCAGGGTGGCTGCCACAAGGGTGTGCGGCGGAAGAGTGCGGAAGCAGGTTGGGGTTCCTCCATGGTCAGGCTCTGCGCAGTGGTCGATATGCAGCATGTGCCGCCTTCGATATGTGGCACCGCAGCATTGTTCCTTCTGTGATGAAGGGGTGCTCTGTGCACAGCTCCGCACCAGTGAATCTCAAGTGGGGCTGGGGCTGGCCGTTGTTAGTATTTTGGCTGCGAGGCCTACGCTGTTTAGTCTCCAGGGCCACTTCGGACTTTATTATAATTGGTGGACGTTCGCTGGGTCTCCTGTAACTCTGGAATTGCGCAACCGAACCCTACCGGCCATCATGACCACCGAAAGCAACACGAGTTCTCCACCCCCTGCTCCCCAGAACGTCTGCCCTGGCACGCTGCGTCAGCGCGATCCTCCGATATTCAGCGGTGCGGATGACCACGACGTTGATGACTGGTAGACGTCGTATGAACGTGTCGGTGCCACAAGTGGGACGACGTCACAAAATTGAGAACCCTGTTGTTCTACCTCACTTGCATCGCTCACTTATGGTTTCACAACCACGAGAACGACATCCCAATGCTGGCCGACATTCAAACCAGAAACAGCGAGGTCTTGGCCGTCCTGCTGTTGGAAGACTTCGCGCGGAACAGCGACTGTACTCGAGAGCCCCACCGCTCTGCTTGCCCTTCAAGCTCGTTCGACTCATGTTCCTGTACACAACCAGTTCCCCTTTGCAATTACTTCGTTTCCTGGTGAATGTCTCGGCACTGTGGAGCCTTACGAAGCCATAACAGTGTTGGTACTTCCAGAGGAGTCGCGTGAGGCCAACGCCACCTCCTGTAGTCCCGTAACGGACCCATCGCCTGATGACATGTTTAGTGATCCATCGATACCGCCTTAAACCCGCAGCAACGCCGCAACTTCCTCTGTCTCCTCGACAAATTTAGGCCAGCCTTTGACAGCCATAGCACTTCGCTCGGTCGAACGCCGAGGGTATATTATCGGATTGACACCGACGATCGCACACCTGTCCGAGAGCGCCCATACCGCGTATCGCCGACAGAACGCCGCGTCATTAACAAGCAAGTAGGCGAAATGGTAAAGCATAGCGTAGTTGATCCGTCCAACGGTCTGTGGGCTTTACCAGTTGTCTTATACAAAAAGAAGGACGGCTCGATACGCTATTGCGTGGATTGCCATCGCCTAAACAAAATAACCAGGAAAGACGTCTACCTCTTGCCGCGGATCGATGACGCACTAGACTGTTCCCAAGGGGCAGAGTTCGTTTCCTCCCTCGACCTAGGCTTCGGTTATTGGCAGGTGCCTATGGTGCTTCTCCCTTTTCTTCCTTCTCTATGGCCGAGAACCCTCTTGTCTCATCGACACTATTCTCTGCCGTAACTCATAGGAGGGCACACCGGAATCAGAAGCCGCTCGGTACGCTGAGGAATGTCGCCCACTAGCCCGCTCAATTAGAACAGAAGAACAAGAACTACACAAATCGCATCACGCCGATGGGCGCCCGCGGCAGCTGTCTTCTTATGGCAATCTCGTATGGCTGTGGGTACCTCCTGCTTCTACACCTGGGATGTTGTCAAAGTTTGTCTCTAGATATGACGAACCCTACCTGATCCTACGGCAGACTTCTCTGGTGAACTACGTCACCGAACCTATGACACCCGCTATGTACCTAGGACGCCGCGGCCGCGAAACTGTTCCCGTTGATCGCCTGAAGCAGTATCATGAGCCCTCGATCGTCACCTCTCCTTAGTTCACCTGAGTGGTTCCGTATTCAGCAAGGAGGGATGATGTAGTGAACAAGAAGTGTGCTGTGCACAGCCCCGCGCCAGTGAATCGCAAGTGCGGCTTGGTCGGGACGTTGTTACTACCTCGGCTGCGAGGCACACGTTATTTCGTCTTGCGTTAGCGCCATCCGCTGCGTCCACGACCACCTCAGACTTCTTTATTACCCTTCGCACGTGCCACCGTATATGCTCACTATCCAAGTCTGAGGCCACCGAGTTGCCATGCAGCTGGACACACAAGCCAGTGTGTCGGTCATGGCCAGAAAACTGTTCAAACAGATCTTCGCTGGAGTGTCCGCGCAGGCTTCAAGCGTGACGCAGTGCAGCTACTGCGGAGAACTCTCCCAGGTCGAGGGCCAGGCTCAGGTCAACTTCCGCTTTGGTATAAGGGGGCAACCCTTACCCTTATATAATCAATGGTTCGTTACCGACCCTGATTCGTCACCAACAGTTCGTCATCGATAATTTGTCTGTCAGAGCAACAAAAAGCTGTCTTGTGTGTGGTGGAAAAGGTCCCAAGCTTCCTGACTGAAGTAAAGACCCTGCTTCGGCCGCGGCTAGGTACCTTTCGTAAACAGGACGACTGGCATCTACGTGCATGGGGAGTCCGGCCTGAAGTTTTCAGTACTCGCCGGCTGCCGTTTGTCTTCAAGAAAGGGTAACCGAGAAGCGAGAGGGAATTCGGTGCCCGTGAAAACGCCTCAGTGGGCTGCTCCCATCGTTCCAGCCCTCAATTAAGACACCAGCGTCTGAAGCTGCAGGGATTTCATGGTACTATTTATCCCGTGACTATTCGTCTGCAAGTGCCCACTGCCCCAGATTGAAGGACTCCGTTCAGTATTATACTGGAGATACAAGTTAATGAAGCTTGACCTCAGAGAAGCTTACGAGCAGTTCGTGCTTTAGCACGCATCCCGGAAGTATGTCATGATATCGACTACGTTAGGGCTCTTCTAGTGCGGTTAAAGATTTGCGTGGCCTTTGACCGAGCTGTTTTTTAAAGAAAAACGAACAACCTCTTCAGGGGAATGAGGCATGTGGTGGTGTACCTAGACGACGTGCTGTTTAACGGCACCGACGACGAATACCTCCTAGGACCTGCGCAACATCTTGGCAACATGGCAAGGACGCGGGTCGCAAGCACAGCTTGCAACAGGTCATTCTTGGGCCTGCGGTGTTGGGCACTGGAGACTCACCCTTTCCAGGAGCGGCCATCCTGCTGCCGTATCCAATACTGTGGCTGTGCTCAAGGGGCCGAAGGCTGGTATGAAGAGTTTCAGATCTATCTAGTCCTGATCGGTTTTCACAGGCATTTTTCGCCGAAGCTTCCGCAGCTGCAGCGTTTCGATATTCTACTTAGAGACGGTCAGCATTGTGCATGGAAGAAGGGGTAGGACGTGGCCTGACGATGCAAGCAGGAGCTCATGTCAAGAACTCCAGTGCTGGTACAGTTTGATCCAACCAAGCTTGTCATCCTCAACGTAGGTGCATCGTCGTGCTGCAGCCGTGATCGAATCTCTTCCTGTAGGGTTTTCTGGTGGTGATACCACAAAGGCTCCGCCTCAAGGTCCTTCCGGTGGTGCGCTTAGTCATCCTGGCTTGAAAAAAACAAACGTGGTAGCTCGGTTCTACGGTCACACGGCTGGTGGCAAGATCCCGACTAGGAAATCACGCATAGGGTGCAGAGCTGGCAAGCGCGCGAACAGTACTGAACGGGTCTACGGTAATAATGTCAAAATCACTCATTTGCCATTCCACGAGGGGCCTTGGTACCGCCTGCAGGTTTACATCCGCGGTCCTATAAGGGCCACAAATTCCTGGTGGTGGTGGAGAGGCATTTTCTTCCCACCAATGGTGACAGCAGCGAACAGTGCGTAGAACTCGGTAAACCAGAAATAGTGTACAACAAATAACGTTGCGCAGCAGTGCAAGACTTCTTAGCAGCACATCAAGATAAAGCCTGTCTGTTGGATAGCTAAGAGGTCAATGAAATGTGGTACCTTCATTTTATTCAAAGCATCCAAAGATGTCCACGGTGAGCTCTAGCAACGACAGCGGCTGCACTATTTTAAACATTTCAGGGGGAACAGGACTTCAAATGAAACCGTAGAAGATTCGTTTGCGAAAACTCAAACCGGAAAAAGTCACTTCTGCAGAAACCTTCCAACACATTGGTGAAACTCAAGAAGACGAAGGGGCCACATGCGCTCGCTCTTTTTGTTTTTGTTCCTCCATTACCTACGAAAACGCCAGACGTTTCGGTCCGGGTAATTTCTTCGTATGGCCAACACATGCGTTAGAGAGAAGGCAATGAAACTACCAAGCAAGCGTTCTCAGCGACAAATCATGGCTCTGTTTTCATACTGAAGTTAAAGGTTCGGACTGCGAAAGAGCGACCTGACGAGCTTTACCTTTTATATCCACCAGGCATTATTTCTAAAAAGATACTTGGAAAGAGTGTGGAATTGGGCTTGTCGGTACTGCATAACTGGTTACTTAGCGAAAACACATTTTACGCAGGACTGAGAAGGGACACGGACGAGCGATAACTGTCAATGTTTTATTTCTGTGAGCATACATATATATAGTCTCAAAAAAGCAAAAACAACAAAACCGACCAGGAAGCACACATCTGACATGCGCGAACATCTTACAATATCAATAAACTGAGCTCTTTTTGACAAAGTCCAAGGGAGGGAGTACTGACGCAATTTGACGCTAATCTGTTGATGCACTCTTCTCGATTATTTCTCTTTACAGTTTATTTTTCTTATTCCTACCATGGTGGTCTGAAGAGAAAGCGGATTGCAGCTACACGTGCTGCAGTGTAAGGCGAGGAAACCGTCGCTACTATTTTTGACTTCGCTAGCATGTTCTAGGATCCTAACCTTAATACAGAGGTCTGTTTGCGCGATATACTGCTTACCACATGACAGAGGTGTACGGGAGACATTTTTTGCACATGTAACGAAGGGATCCCTTTTGTGCGTCTTAGAGCAACCCTGAATTGCGTTTGAAACATATAGCTTATTCAAGTAGGACAGTTTTATTAGCGACGGAAAAATTCACGTTGCCCCGTGCTCCTACGTTTCTCAAGTTGTGGGAAACGCCATGTATATATCGAACAGCAAGCTTCTGTGGCCTTGCTGAATTGTCTTGTTGGGCTACCTGTATCGGGGTTTTCAGATTGCACGACTGAAACCAGTATGTATCACGGGTAGCCTGCGTTTAAAATTGTTCAGATTGCCCACTTAAACTAGCGCACATAAGTGTGTGCACGACTCTTGTAGGGCAGCACGGAAGCATACAGTTACAATAACTCTATTGTCGAGTTTTCTGTGGCGGAGTGGTACGGAAGCAGAAGTTGTTGCTCCTTGGTTGGCACGCCCAGCAGATACGGTCTCCATGAAATGGGAAGGTTATATCTCAAAATTGGACGGTCTTGCTAGCTGGCAGCTCGTGAGTAAGAGCTAGAGGTCTGAATCGTTCTTTGTTAAAAGTGAGGGTGTCAAGAGCAAGTGAATCAGAATGCTTAGCTCTTTCGTTACCGTGTCCATAGGACATGGGTCACCGGTGACCCATACGCGCCACAAGCTATTTTTAAAATATGAGCGCTCCTATGGACTTGCACCGCCATCAGTCGTATTCTCCAGGCACCAATCTTTCATTTTTTGCGTAGTTTGTATTTTTCCCGTGCGGCAGCGATTTAAGCGGCGGTTCCAATTGTGCGGTTCGCTCCGTCTGTTTACGAAGATGGCAGACGCTTTTGTCCCTCGCGCGAACGACGCCTTTCTGGCGATTCTGTTGCATCTGGAAGCGATCATTTGGCTGCTTCTAGCAGCAGTGATTCAGATGATGATCCCGCATCATCAGATTTTAGTTCTGACGACGAGGACGTGCAGAATCAGCCCGGACCTACATCAGCTGTCCGTCGGTATGTTTTGTTTTATGGCACAAGACGGGTTGCCATTTATTTTTGCAACCATAGAGCGCAATATGTCCATATATACATGGTTCAATAGCCCATTTCTTTCCCTTTTTACTAATATATACTGTGCTTCTGTGTGTGAGAAATCTGTGCAATAAAAAGAAAAAACTGTGCAACCTGGCTGAACAAGACACTTTCTACTGGGTAACAAGTAAACAAGTGTAACTCGTGCAGTTGTTTAGCTAGGTCAGTGAAGCTTTTCTGTTAGGTAGATGTCTCCTATCTAAGCAATTTGTATATTTCAGAATATTTTCCAGATTTAGTTCTTTTATGTAGTAAACATACAATTGCAAATGTTCTTTCAAATTTGCAAGAAATGTTACCTTTAACGATTTTTTCTGCATATTAGTTTCCAAGTTCAGTTTTTTAAACTTACACACGTCAAAAGTACATTTACTTAGCTTTCGCTTGATGTATTGCATTACAGTATAACGATTTTATTACTTATTACAAAAAAATACCAACAGAAACTTACGAAAAGTTGCCCATTTTCCCACGGCAACGAAAGAGTTAGGATCACAGTCAAGATAAAATAGATAGCCGTCAACAAATCTACGAATGCGCATAACTTTATTGTTAAAAAGGTCGCCTGAAGCAGTTGTGTTCATCTTGGCTAAAAACATGTCACTTAAGATAGAAGCAACACATCAATTGATGCATATTCCCTGCTTTTCAAGGTGGGATTTTCTTTCCCGCTGTATAGAAGTAGTTCCTAACTAAAAGGATAAAAGCTCTAAAAAACTACCAGACGGCACACCAGCGCTGTTCTGAAACGCTATGAATCCAAACTTGCCGATACATTCATCAACACAACAAAGAAGTGAATCGTGAAGCAACGACTAATACATATTCTTTTGCATAAATAGAGAACGCGCACATGCTCTAATCCTCGTCCCCGTCCTCCTCGTGTTATAGTCTAGGAGTTACTTTGCCCAATCAAGCAGTCATATCTGCTTGAATACTACCAAAAATGTCACTGGACACTTGCAATTTCTTCGATTCTGGAGATAATGTGCTGATTTTACAGATTTCTCACACGCGTGCAGTTTGTTTTATTATTATCTTGTCTCCTCGGCGATCGCTTCCGGGGTGGTGCGCAGAACCCGCGTCTGTTGATGGGCAAGCACAAAATCGCCTTTGCCACAACGCATCGACAGGGCTGAGCGCAACCGCTTTGCTTCCCATTCAGATGAAGATGACACTGCATAGAAATAGTGATAAGCAAAAGAGCGTTATTAGCTAGACATGGTGCTAACTACTTATGTTTACTTAGACACATCCCGGTTCAAACCACGTGATATGCTCAAATGTACCCTGTTGATTTCTCATCTGAGCTTGCACGCAGCAACCTTATGGGAAATCATAACCCAATTCAGACACCGCTTGGCAATACTTACCACTCCTTTACACTTGCGGTAAAGATAATCTCCCCTCCGGACACTCCCGTCACGCGCGTCCATTCTGAAAAGCACGTGCACGCAGCGAAGCACACATTGTCTTTATAGAAGAAAAGCGCACTTTCATTACAAAGCGAATACATTTTGCCAGCCGAAAACAGTCCTTTCGCTTGTCGCATAACTTGAAGGACTGTGTATTTATTAGTTAATTTCATTACCTACAGCTCGAATATTATTACAGCGGAGAAGAGTATAAAACGGTACAGTGAACAAAGAAACATTTTCAGGAAAACAATCATTCAAGCAAACTCACAAAAATAATCACAGTTAGCAAAATAAATATGAGAGTGGGAAAAAAGTGAACAAGTTAACAAGTGGTCATTCCAAGGGAGACAGGAAAACATCATTCGACATAAGAAATACCGTGTTTGAAGGCGATTCGTTTCATTCACGGATTGTTTTTGGAAAAGAAGAAAATTGCAATCAGTCCTGCACGTGATTTCCCGTATGTTGAAACTATGATCGACACCACCACTGACATAGTGCAGCGAAAGTACATATATGTCCTTAGCAATTCGGGCCTAACAATGATAGCGTGAAAGAACTTCAGTCACAACTTACGTCGACGGTTATCTAGGTAGTCGCAATCTTCCTCTCAAACTCGCCAGCCTGATAGCTCCTCTGCAATTTCCCGATACAAGCTGACCAGCCAAATTCCGGATGCTTTCCAATTTGTCAATGTTTCCCTTAGTTGCAGGGTATTGAAGTATACAGGCGTATTCAAGCGTGGTTCTGATATTGGCGTTGTGTAATAAGCTTTAGTAGGCGCAGGAAAAGTTGTCCTATTGCATCGTAGTAAGCCGAGCACTTTGCCAGCCTTTGATGCAACGTAATCGACATGTATCTGCCACCTTAGCGTAGACGTAAAATAAATACCCACATATTTCTGTTCAGATGCTCCTTTTACATTTTCACTGATCATATGATAACTGCTCACATGTGAATTCTACTTCTTGGTAAACGTCACGTAAACTGTCTGTTTGAAGTTGAATCTCACGAGCCATTTTACACACCATTCGTTAATTTTGTCTAGGTCTTCTTCCATAGGAATCACGTCATCAACGCCTGTTATTTGCTTGTGCAACAAGCAGTCATCCGTAAGTAGACGTATTTGGGATCGGATACCATCAGTTGTATCATTTATGTAAAAAAAGAAATAATACTGAACCCAACACCGACCCTTTGGGTACACTGCATGTGACTTTTGCGACAAGGGATTGGGCTCTGTCTACAAAAACAAACTGCTAACGCGATGTGAGACACGATTTTGTCCAAGAAGTAACCCGTGCATGTGTGTTATTATAGGCTGCAAGTTTTTCATCTGATGAAAAGTGCGTAACGGTGTCGAATGGCTTCTGATTATCCAAGAAGGCTCAGTCAACAGATAATTGAGGATCTAGAGCTTTTGATCTACAGCATGTGTAAATTCTGTTAGCTTCGTAATACACCAAACGCGCTTTGCGAACCGCGTGCCGCGCTGCTTTAAATAAGCAATGCTCGTTAATATGTCCTACAACAGTAGTATACAAAATATGCTCTAAAATATTATAGGAAACAGCACTGCGGACGCCGGCACAATGCGCCAACTTTCGACTGATCAGGAAGCAAGGACTGTTCTCGGACTGATCATAAATTATCTTGAAATATGGAGTGAGTGCACTGCGCTAAGTTGAAAAATCTAGTTGATCCTTCTGTCATAGGTATCGGTGTAACACGAAAGTGAAACCTGTCTTCGCAAAGTTGTCGAATCCATAAGCGGCAATCTGGGGAATCAAGGGGCCGGAGATGGGTTCGGTACTCTGGACAAGTGAACATGTTACATGTAGACGTCAGTGGCGCCTCGATGCGGCACAGATATCCTCGACAGTCGTACACAAGGGTAAGTTCTCGAACTACTCACATCGCTTCGGAGACATTGAACTGTACGCGCCATAGCCCTGCGCAAATCCTCCATGAACAAGGAGCCTCCGCAAGCGGTGACACCTTTCAAGCGAAATAGAACGCGCTGCCAGCGGATTGTTTTGTAAACGCACAGCCCATTGCATCGCAAGGCCAAATATTTGCGTGTAGAGGCCGTGCTTGGGTTCTTGGAGCAGTGCACGTGGCGACACAACACGCCTGGGCACGCAAAGCAAATTCTGCAGCGGCTGCATTCGTACTTTGGCCAAGGAACGCGCATCACGGCGACAACACTCCCGTAACTTCTACGGTGATCGAGGCTCGAAGGCTACCGAAGCGCTGACTGCGGCGCGCATCACCACGACAATTTGTCTCGCTCTATCATTCCTAGATGGCGTTACCACCGCAGCGAACCTAAGCGTTGCAAGAGTGCAGAGAAAAGGGGGGATTCAGGGCAATTTTACTTGTTAAACCTTATAATTCAATGTATTGGACACCTTTATTTTGAGCGTACGACAGTCAGATGCAACTTGCGCTGTTGTGATAATATAAAGCCCTTCTGTTCCTTATGTCAGCAATGTTGCGGTGGTGTATCGGTAGAACTTCCGGCTGCTTTCGTCGAGACCCGGGTGAATTTGGGATCGAGTCCTATAGGGCGGATCTTTTTTTATTTTTTCAGACATCCATTTCCGTTACGGAATGTAGGGATCGCCGTCAGAGGGACGCAGAGAGAGCACGACGACTATGCGATCGTGCGGTGAGTAGCGCGCGCTAGTGCCAGCCCGAGGCCGGGACCTCACTAGACGTGCGGCTGGGCGCAGCGGTGCTGGACTAGCCGACCGGGACCAGGACGAGACGCGCTGCTGGGCGCAGGTTCGGCGACTTTCCGCTGGCTAGCGTGGACTGTGGGCCGAGACGCGGCCATCTCCCACAATGGCGTCCGACGTGGGCCCCCGTTTGCGTTCCGGGAAGCACCGTGTTAGGGAAGTACGGTGATAGCGATATCAAAAGTTCTACCAGTCGTGTTGGCTGTAGATCTCTACCCTGCGGTCCTAGTTTTGCTGTGGAGCAAGCGAACGAGACGACCAAGGGACCAGAGGGACGTAGATAGATAGATAGATAGATAGATAGATAGATAGATAGATAGATAGATAGATAGATAGATAGATAGATAGATAGATAGATAGATAAACTGTGGTGAAGTCGAAGCTCCTCAAGAGGTGCTTCGCAGTTATAAAGTATCAGTAGAAGCAGCACCTCTACTTCACTATGGCACGCGCATGCAGGGGCGTAGGCGCAAACGCTATGTACATGCTATACAACAACATAGCATGACCTTAGCGGCCCCTCAAACTGGATTCGAAAGCTTGTTCATTAGCTTCAACAAAACTTCAATTACATTTAACAGTTTTACTTGCCAAAATGGTGATTTGATTATGATTCGCCAGAGACACGGGTTGCGAAAATTTACACTACGTGTGGTTTTTCAACGTGCAGTTACATTTCGCGGTACATGGGCTTCGGCTTCTAGCATTTCCCCTCCAGCGAAACGTGACCGCAGCGAATGCGATCGAACCCACTCTCTTAGGGTTAACAGCCAAGCACGGTAGCCACTGCCGCATAGATGAGATTTGAAATCGGGATGTGCATTGTAAGACATCGCTGCATTCAGTAGCCACTACCACTGTCAACTGCACACGAAGGCCTGAAACCGGTACCGAAGTATATACCATTCTCATTTGGAAATGAACAAGTTGCACAACACTACCACTCATCTCTGCAGTACATAATTGCCGGCAGAAATCGAGACCGGGATCCTTTGAATACTTGAATACTCACGCCAAAGCATCTGTGATTGCAAACGAAGCAAGTATCAACACCGTGCACGGAGACATTGTTGAAACCACGTGAAGACCTGTTTCCTTAATATATAGAGCACTGCTGTCGTCGCACGAAGCGATATGTAATACGTCGCGCTGCTAAGGCTGTGGCGCATGTGCAACAAAATCTGTTATTGTTCGGGGCAGCTGCATCACACGTGAGAGTATTGTTCATGCCTAAACTGTCAGAAGCACGTGAAACTCCGTTTGGAGTTTGTCGTATATTGTACGTTGCATATATGATGCTTTCGTTATGCAGTATTGGCTCCATGGTTGCCTCTGTCTTGCAAGTATGATAAAGCTGGCGAATCGCTCTACAAATATTTTATTCTCGCGCCTGTACAGGGCGTGTCCACACGCAGCTTTTATAGGGAGCCACCAGCCATTCTAGACCTCTGCGCTCGGTTACAGTGTTAACATTTATACCAGGGTTTATATGCTGCCCTTACTTTTTTACTCTCTTAGTGTTGATATTACTATTGGCGCGCTAGTGCGTATCTATGAGAACCTGTAGCAATAAATCCCCACCATGCAATAAGTGAGAATGATACAGTCTAACTGGAAATAAAAACGACATTAAATAAGGGTGTAATAGAAATCTCATTGGCTACAGAATTTCTTGGTGTACTTCTGCATGAGAATCTGGCCTTCCAGTGTCACTCTCAACCTCTTATTTTAAAAATCACATTCGGTATTCACATCATCATAAAACTAGCTCTCTTTAAATCAAAGCATTCTCATGTTGTCATATTACGCATAAATGCATAGTCAGCTCTCGTACTGCCTATAAACTTGGCGTAATGCTATGCCTGTCCTGTTTTATGAGCTAGAAGACCTGCGAAAGCAGGCCTTACGATCAATTGGATTCCAGTCGCCTGCGTCTCCATCTGCTCCCATATTCCGTTCCCTAAGTATTTTGCCTTTGCGTATATTGTTGAAGAAGCACTTGTGTTTAGGCTAGTTGGTGACTTGGCTTGCTAAACATGTTCAGGCGCAAAAAGAAACGAGGAAGAGAGCAGAACAAAGGAAGGATACAGACGAGCGCCAACTACCAACTGTTGAAGGTGAGCTTTCTGACGTGCGCAGCAAAGCAGACACTACGACTTCAAACATGTTACCGTGGAATGCGTCTATCTCAATAGCATGTTTTAGTGGTATAGAGCGATATTGAGGTGTCGCTGACACGAGCAGACCCTTTCTTTCTTATATAGAATGCCTCTGCAAGTTCCGTTGCGGTCTGATCCTTGCTTTTCCCAATTTTTTTTGCGAGCATGAGTTGCCGCACACATGAGCAAGCTTTTACGTGCGCAGAAAGATGCGTACTATCTCTTTGGACAATACTGTTAGCGTGCTCCCTCAGTCGGTCATTAACACAGCGTCCAGTTTGTCCTACGTAAGACTTGCCGCAGCTCAGGGGAATTGCGTAGACAACTCCTTCGGAACAGTGCCTGGAAGGGTCAACGTGCTGGTTTTTGCACTCTTGGTGCTTATTAGCACGAGAGGTGCATTGGCACTAGTGTGCCAGTTGGTTTGGAGCCGATAAGGCCACAGGTACCTCATACCTGGTAGCCACTTTCTTCAGCTTGTGACTCACCTTGTGCAAATACAGTAAGACTACAGGTCTTTCGCGCTCAGTTTCTCTCGTGTGCTCTTCGTGTGTACTGATTCTCAGTTTCTGCAGCAATTATTCGGCAACTGCGCACACAAACGACGGAGGGAAATCAGCATTATGCAGCATAATTATTTGATTATGGAAGCTAGCTTGCATGTGCGCACACAACCTTAGCGGAGTATACAGCAAACAAAGCAAGGCTTAACCGGCTTAACCACGCTTAACCGTTTTTGAATGTGCGGAATCATAGGGCAACAGCGCGTTCTTACTTCAAGGGAAGTACGTGTAACAGACGTGATCATTTATAAGAGACAGTAAGATATCTATAAACTGCAGGGAATTGTCGGCGGGAAGCTCGTGAGTGAAGGTTAGTCCTTTAGCGTTTTTCTTAAAAGTGCCTCAAATATCTTCTACACTTTCATGGTGTACAAATGGGCGCGTGTTGTCTAATACAATTAAAAAGTCATCGACGTACCTAAGGACTTTGGTCACGTTAAGAACACCGGATGAGATAAAAACACGCTCTAGTGCCTGGTCAAAATACGATAAAAAATGTCACATAAGATCCGTGCGACGCACGACCCAACACAAATGTCCTGCTTTTGCAGGTAGGTACCATCGTCAAAGGTAACGAAGGTGCTAAGTCTGTATCTTTCCTTTGGTTTACTCTCTTCCTTGCTTCTTTTTTTGCGCCAGAACATGTTTAGCAAGTATGTTGTTTAGTCATATGGCGTTACTAGTTATGTTTTGAGTTATAAATGCATAACTTAATATTGCGGGTTTTAATCGCTCCAGCCTCATCAATGATAACAACACGAGATTTTTAACACAGCACAATCTGCTTCTCCCAAAGATCGAATGCAGTTATGAGGGAAATGCCGTCGATTTCTGAGGCATTTCATTTCCGAACTCAATCCCACTGAATATCCAGCCATCCTCGTTATTATCGATGAAAAGTAGAACGATCAAGCATTTTATCAAAAGCTCGTTAGACGCATATAAATAACTACCTTTTGTCTAGATTAGAATTTTGCACAGTATTATCGGCAGATACAGGTGTTTTAATTTTCCTGTATTCGATAACTGTTGGCGTTGCTAGATCTGTCTGCTATTTCTCCTTCAGTTAAATTTCTTTAACATTGTGGTTATTTCCATATGAACTTTCTATCACTCTTTATTTATACCTTTGTGATTATCTGGTGACCTTCTATTCATTATTATTGCTTTTTTGCATTTTCCTTTCTTTTTGCTGCTGATATTCGAGAAATTGTAAAACCAAACAACAAAAACTGGAAAATGGCGAAGACACAGAGAACTGATGAAGAAATGGTTGAAACTGATGAAGGACAGGGAATGACCCTAGAGATTACGTTTCCACAGGTGCACTGGCATTCACGGGGAGAGGGCTGTCCTACAATGTTGCTCCGTTTCTTCGACAAGGAATGGAAAGCACTGGCCATGGTAACGGCGACAGTATTATCCATATTATTACATAGCTAACGGCGAAAAACTAAAAAATGGACGGCTACGGAATCATCCCAATGCTCCTTACAACCTCTATCGCGCTTCTTTCACTCTAAACTTTCACAGCGTGCAGTCCTTGTTTGCTGTTCTGAGACGTACTTTCATAGCTCACTCAGGGTATGTGGTCGTCCAGTGTTCAAGCTTTTCGCTGTTACATTACTTACGATGAACCAACTAGCAAAAAAGCAGCAAATTCGATTGCGTGTCAGGGCGGCGGTACATTTATTTACAATTTATTCACGTGCGACTAAGCACGTAAGTAAATAATTATCTCGGGGGCGTCGCTTCTCCCATTTACCAAGGGGCCTCATCGCAGAGATGCCACTGGTGCCGTCCACTCCTTGATCTAGTGCTAAGCGGTTGTGCGTTTTAGAGTACAAAATATTACAAGTGAGAGGCGTTATAGTACGGCGTTCCTAAGTGGGTCTGGGATCACGAATGTTTATACATTTAATTATTTATGATTTGCCACAAATACTTTCAGAGCCTGAGAGCATTATAGAAGGGATGTGTTTAGTACATGTACAAACGAGCCTTTTCACAATTTTTGGAAAAATATACAGGCTCACAAAATAAATAATCTTCAATGGAACTTATGAAGTTAGCGTCGGTACTTACAACAGTACAGGCGGTAAGGTGGCTCATTTGTGCGCTATTTTTTGGGATAACAGAATCATTATATCAGGTCGCTCGGCAAAGCAACACAGCAATCTTAAATTTGCGGTCGCCGCTCTATAAAATGTGCGTCATTTGAACTACAACAAGTTCTTTTACATTTCACCTTGATGACAGACTCTGTGAAAGAGGCAGAGACGAGTAAATTTACCAAGCAAAAACTGGTAAGGCAAGTTTAGTGTATTTATCAAGGTGGACAGAGCAATGTAGCGCGAATACTTTGGGAGAAAAAACGGGACTGTGTCATTCTAAAAACATTTGAGGGAAGTGATTAATACGCTAGTGACCTCGCCATATAGACGTCGCCAGTGCACGTTAGAGAGCTCCAGGTGGTAAACGTTTCTAGAGCCCTCCACTACGGCGTATTTCGTAATCGTAGCTGGTTTTGTTACGTAAAAACCCACAGGTCAGGGCTCCAAGGCGAGCAAAATGACCAGCGGTGACCTCGTTCTGGAGTTTCGAGACAAGTATAACTCACAAAACTTGCAGTTTTTGACGACATAGATATTCCTGTGACACCGCACCTTTCTCTCAAAATAGTTCGAAGCGTTATCTCACAAGCGGATTCACTAAACCTTGCGGCTGAAGAACTCCAGGAACGCTAGAAAGAACAGAATGACATACACGTACAGACTATTATTATCAGGCCCGAGAACAGAGAGATCCCCATGAAGCACCTGATTGTCACCTTCGCATCCACCATCCTCCCAGAAACCACCAAAACCGGTTACACAAGAACCCGCGTAAGACCACAAGTTCGAAAACAACACAGATAGTTCGACTGCCAGCGCCATGATCACGGTTCACAGAGTTGCCGTGGACAACTGCGCGAAGTGCGGAGTCGATAGCCACCCTGCGGAAAACTGTTCTAACGCATTACGTTGTGTGAATTGCGACAACGACCACGCGGCCTACTCTAGATGTTGTGCAACTAGGAAGAAAGAAATATTTGTAAAGGTCAAAGAAACCATTGCGTTCAAGGAGACTCTCAAAACGTGCTTGCCTTTCCCGAACAGACATATGCCAATGGAGCGTGTCGGGAGGGGGGTAGCGTGGCAGCAGCCCTTGCCACATGCACAGTCTGCGTCCAGCGAGCTGTCGCTTGTGGCCCCTGCCCCCAGGGTGGAAGTAATTAATTCCACGCTACCCAGCCAGGAAAAACCCCAAAGGCCCCACGGCCACTGTACATACTCACCAACCCACTCTGCTGAAGTGTCCGGGCTATGCCATCCGGAAGCGCAGGACAGTAAAACGTCCCTACGGTGAACGCATGCAAGGATGCCTCACCCGCTCCGCCCTCTGCTGGCGCTGGAAAGGACCAGTGCACTGTAGACCCTGCGGCAGCTCCATCGACCTCTGGGAAAGTGGGCAGAAGGGTCTCATCTTTTGAGACGAGACCTTTTAGAGAAAGGTCTCGCTTCCAGGAGAGTGTGTCCGGATCCTCGCAAGAGAATATGGACACGTTACCATTCACCCGGGCGAACCACCCAAAGCATAGGGGCAGCGGGACCCTCCCGACAGCTCTAAAAACGGCAAAGAATCTATTACAGGCCCTGAAGAGGCTCTGTATACTTATGCGATAGTTCATCCTTGTATCATCATCATGAGCCTGTCCACGCCCACTGCAGAACAGGATCTTCAATTATCCCTACCCTGTGCGAACTGGGCTCAATTTATGCCCGCAAGCTCCCTGATCCGATCTGCCCACCTAACTTTCTGCCGCCCTTGCAACGCTTGCCTTCTGTAGGGATCCACTCTGATACCCTTAATGACCAACAGTTGCCTTGTCTTCGCATTACATGACCCGCCCACGCCCATTTCTTCTTAATTTCTATTAATATGTCTCTAACACGCGTTTCTTCCCTAACGCACTCCTCTCTCTTCTTGTCCCTTAAGGTTGCACCTACCTTTTCCCGTTCCATAACTCGCTGAGTCGTCCTCAATTTAACCTGTACCCTCTTAGTTTCCCTCCAAACTTCCGCACCGTAGGTGAGTACCGGTAAAATGAACCCTTGTGCACACAGCCCTAATTCACACTCATTATGGATACCTAGATCGTACACTGAAACGTCAGAAGCCTGTTCGGAAACATTGATGACGTTCAATGAGCCCTACACAAACAGCAATCCAAAAGTGATGTGTCTACAAGAAACGCACTTTCAATGCGAAACATACAGACTTTCTCCGACAATATGTCACTTTTCAGAAAGAACGCAGTGGCGTTTTTTCGTCATCTAGTGGAATTGTCATCTTAGTTGCCCGAAGTCTAGCGCGTCAACAAGTGCAGCTATAAGCTCAGCTTGAAGCAGTAGATGTTCGAGCTGTACTCTTTACAAGCTCATCACTTTATGCATATTGCACTTACCTCCGAATCGCTCCCTAGAAAAGCGTAAATTTCAGTCCCTTACAGATGAGTAGACCTCTCCTGAGGTACGTCACGAAAGGGCAGTGACGTCAGTCACGTGACTAGCGCGCACATGCGAACGGACTGGTTGGCAAAACATAGCAGTGTTCGGCGTGGTTCCATGCTGCCGTACAGATGGGTCGAGTTTGTACTGGTTTCATTTTTACGCATGCACTTGGCCGCTTTGACATAGTCGTTAGCTTTTGCACTGTAGGATGTGCCAAACGCGCGATAAAAGGCAGCGGCATTTTTCTTTTTTTTTTACGCGCAAGCGTTTCTTCGCTAGGTTGGCGATTGCGCGCGCCCAGCTGCCGTCCGCAAAAAGCGTCCGCAAAAGCCGTGCCCGGAAAGCAGGTGACTTCTCCCACCGGAAGTGACGGCACGCGCCCCGCTCCGCTGCACCTACCTGCAGAGGCGTACCGCCGCGTTTCTTCGCTGGCTTAGCGAAAGTGCGCGCCCAGCTGCGTGGCGTCGCCGTAGCAACATTCGGCGCGCGAACGCGCCAGCTAGCCCATCGTTCATCGCCGCCTGTGTGCCGAGTTCGATCTCGAATTGAAGACGCTCACTGAGGCGATCGCGACGTCGAGATGTACGTGTATCGATCTCGCATTCACCAACGACCCATACATTGTGCGAGATGTGATGTATGTGTCCACCTACTATTCGGATCACAAGGCCATGATATCCCTGCCCAGGTACGCCGTCACCGGAACGATAAGAGGGTGACAACACCGGTGACTGTCTAATGACACAACCCACAACGCCGCGGCGGTCGTACTACTTCGATATGCCCTAGACCTTCCTCGGGCATATCTGCATATACTATATGGACGACGAAATATAAGACATGTTAAGTGTCGTCACCACTTTGACAGCATCAAATCATGTAAATAAACACAATCCGGCCTCCCACATTGCCTCATTCTTTATAACACAACTTGGCAACAGCAGTTTGCAGCACCTAGCCAAAAGAAACGCTTTCGCATTCTCATCTCATAAGAATATGCCTAGGGATTGCCGAACATTTTTTCTTCTTTTTCCCTCTTCGATTTCCGAAGTCTGAACGACAACAGTCTACGGAAAGCTTGGGTGCGAGCCGTGCGCTGTGTAGAACAGCAGCCGTCAGACAGCAACAGGAATAGTGGATTACATTTCATCGCTGGTAAGTGAAGAAGCTAGCCCGTTACGTAGAGATTTTAGGCATGTTATTATTTGGGCTTCCGCAGCATTTGTGAGCTTGTATATGTTATCAACTTGTGTGCCCCGTATCCATTTTCTGAGCACCCGGAGTGGGTAGCTAACGTGGTTGCTTTCAAGAGGACTAGCCCTAAAACACAAAGAAAGCAGTGTGAACATTTTGAACGCACTTTGAAACGTAATCACTCCTCCAGTAAGCGGTGATTCCGAACGTTGTGCAAATTTTCTCATTTCGCGTTCACTTTGCTGCAACTTGCGTTGGACTAGCACACCAAAGGAAATTTTGTTTGTGTTTTCGGACGCAATAAACAATACCAGTCTCACCTGTTTTCGACCGTATAAAACTTTATTTCCTCAGCAAAAAGAACAGAAAAATGCAAATGAGGGCTACAACTCAACCGCCCATGCAGGTACAGTGCGCAGTCTGGACGGTGGCCACGCAGCTCATAGGGCATGGCGGTGTTTCTCCGTGACGGTGTCACGTTTGCTTTCAAAATATGCCTGGTTGGCAAAATATTGCAGTGTACGGTGTGGTCCCATGCTGCCGTATGAATGGACCGAGAGTGTACTGGTTCGTTTGTTGCGCGTTACCTGGCCGCTCTGACATGGTGATTAGCTTCCGCGCTGTAGGATGTGCCAAACGCGCGACAAAAGGCAGCGGCATAGGTTTTTTTTCCTCATCGATTTCAGAATGACAGCAGCCGCGGAAAGCGTGGGTGCCCCAGTTCGAGACAAGCACTGCAAATGCACGTGGCCTTTTATTTTAGGGCTGTACGCGTTGAGCGATCACTAACGCTTCATGCCCTCTGCATTGCACGGGCCAGACATGCTCGCGAAGTACACACAGAACGCACCTTTTGGCCAAACTTTCGGGTCATTCTTCCCTTCCGAAATGGTGTGGGGGTGTGGATACTGCATTCCACGAACTTGCAGATTTTCGAGAAACCGCTGGCGCGCAATCTCGGGAAGGTACAGCGCGATCGCGTGCAAAGCCCTGAGCGAACTCCTAGAACCGCCGGCGCTTTCTACCAACCACTGCGAAATTGTACCGCCGCGATATCGATGCCGCGATGCTCTGCGTCACCTCACATTATCAACAACTGGGACAGACCCATTTCTATCTAGGGCCTTATGTCCTTCTTGGTGATTTTAATGCGCCAGCAGCTTGTTCAGCGATTTTCTTATCGACACGCGACGTCGCCTTGCCTTGTTGAGGCAGTTTCTTTTTTCTTCGGTGCCTATCTACTTCACAAGAAAGCTACATATTATAGTCTCGCAAATCAAAATTACTCTTCCGTAGACGTCACTATAGTCTCGCCGCCCATATTTACTGAACTTACGTAAGCTATGAAAAACACCTATGGGAGCGACCATTTCACAATAGTACTGTGGACATCAAAACAACACGAACCTCCACCACAAGCTCCCCGGTGGATCTCTCACAGAGCCGATCGGGACATCTTTCCAAGTCTCACTGATAATATCTCGTGGGCTTATATGTGTTCGTTTTAAATTGATGTAGCAGTCTGAGTACTTTACTGTATTCTTTATTGATGCTGCCCTAAGTGTATTCCTCGAACCATTGTACTCAAGTGTCGGAAAGCGCGCAGGAGACGGAATAAAACATGCAGGCCGCTTCGCGATTCCTACACGGCCGGAAATCACGTGGGTTTAAGGAAGACAAAACCGCAAAGCATGAGAACCTGTCGGAAGGAAAGAAGAGAGAATTGGCATGCGTTCACATCCGGTGTCAGCTCGCATACTGACGAGGCGAAGGTATGGAACAGAATTAATCAGATAAAAGGGCAGCAAGCACATTCTGTTCCATTATTCAACGCAAACGGCAACAACCTAGAAGGTCAAGCCAACTTCCCAGGCGCCGACGTGTCGAGTTCATCCCATTATTTTTAAAGAGTTGAAAGTTAGAAAAGAACAGCACTAGAAGGACAGAAATTGCAAAGGAGATGCATTTGAAATGAGCCATACAACACACCTTTCAGTTTGTCTGAGCTGCAGGCATGGCTTAACTGCTCCAACAAATCGACCCCCTGGTGGCAACCGCGTAATGTATCACATGTCGGAGAATCTACGTCCTAAGACAAACAATACTGTTTTTTCTGCACAACGCTATATAGTATTGCGTTTTAAAACAAGGCATTTTAAAACACGGCAAGTGCCCATCTTCTTTTTCTGGCTACATGCCCATAGAGGTAATAAGGTGCAGATGCAAGTTCTTTGAAAAAATGATGAAGTGCCCACTGCTACACTTTTGAAATCAAACAAGGTGCGTGACCCGTATCTGCGCGTCTTTCGAGGGGGTTGCTCCACCACTGACCATCTTATAGAGGCGAAGATTTCTCAGGGTTCTGTCTACAAGCAATTCTTTCTTTTCGTATTCCTCATTATGGAAAAAGCCTACAACACCGCTTTGGTATATTGAGAAACCTCACGCATCTTTTGCGTATGTGGTAACATATGCTAAATGTAATAGCAAGGTGTCTGTCTAACCGTACTTCCATGTTCCTATTCGCATTCTATTATCAAGATCTTTTCAGGAAGCCTGAGTGCCACAGGGCGGGATGCTCAGCTGCACCCTTTTGGTAATAAAAATGAATTCCTTGTATCTGTCCATTCCACGAAATGTTTTACTCCACGTACGACGCTGATGTGCAGACCGCATTTAGGTCTTGTAATCTCTCAATTCGTGAGCGCCATATTCAGCTCGGTATGAAGAAGGTTTCTAGATGGGCTGAACAAAACGGATTCAGCCTATACCAACAAAAGAGCGCCTGCATGCTTTTCTTTAGGAAGAGAGGCCTCCATGTTGACCCCGACATTTACCTGCAGAGAGAACGCTCACCTGTAAACATGGAGCACAAATTTTGAGGCGTAATCCTCGACGCGAAGCTCACATTCGTTACACATAGAAAGTATATAGCCATAGAGAAAGAGACTTTTTTTCCTTTCTCTATAGTATAGCGGCCAGCGTCATGATCATCGCTCGCCACAAACGTGCTAACCGTGCCCACCTCTCCCGGAGCTCATGCCGCGTGGCTCGAGGTCGCGATGAGCCACGAAGAAAAAAAATCTACGCATCTCCACAAAGTGAACCATGACGAGTGCGCGAAGCTGGGGATCGCTCTCGGTCACCGTAAATCACCCGTGACATTGCCCACTCGTGCATGTAAATCAGTGACAACGCGTGTGTATATTTACACACGCGTTGTCATTTGTGCTCCTGGTCATGTTGAGATTTCTGTGCTCCCACGTCTTAGATCGTGCCGAGTTCCGGATGGTTCAACTACGCACAAGAGAAATCTCCCACCGGCATTGCATTGCAGGTCAAACCAAGATCCAGTGCCTATATATGGGCTGGCTGGTGAACTGTTGTGCCGCGCGAGCAGTCGGTTTTTTTTTTCAATCAAGAAACTCGCTACCAGACGGTGCTTGCGTCAGCGTTGCCTCTCGCGGGCGAGGGCGCGTTCTCGTTCCTTGCGAGCTGGTAAAGTGTCCATCGAAGAAAGAGCGTTTCCATAGTCAACGCGCGCCCTTCGATCTCTCTCACGACAGCAGATAACACTGTCTTGGTGCACAACTTCCGGGATCGGCCCAGACATGCACACACACTGTATGACTGCACTCATGACTGCCGCTGTCCAAGAGAGGGAGATCGCGCGCCGGGAGGCACACGCCGAGGGCGAGCGCGAGCGTGGCTGCCACACAACAACGGGGGACAAGCCTCGACCCTCAGGAGCTTCGCCCGTAAAAGTTCACTGTCCATCGAGACCAAAGGGTGGCCAAGGGGAGGGGACCAAGACTCCTTCCTAAGGCGGGCCTCACCAGGAGTTCACGAGCGGCCCTGCTGCGCCTACGGACCGGCTGCGTCTGGACCGCGGCCCGCCGCCATTTCAAAGGACGCTGCACCTCCCCAGCCTGCAGCCGCTGCGGCGACCCCGGGACCCTCGAGCACCTCCTCTGTGCCTGCCCTGGACTGGCACAAAAACGCTCAAGGATCATCACAGCCTACAGGAGACAGGATCCCCCTGCCACCGCGATGCAACACCTCCTCTTCCCGGCTCGTCCCCATCTACCAGCACTCCGCAGCCTGATGGAGTTCCTGGACGAGACGGGTATTCCAGCCTACCACTGAGTCCGGGACCCTCGCCGCCTCTAGCCCTGCCGACGGCCTGCTCACCGCAAAGCGACGTCCGGGCCTCTGCATTTGTTAAAGCTTCTATCCATCTTCTCTTTTCCTCCCACTTCTTCCTTCCCTTAAGGCGCTTAGGCATGTCTCCAGCATGGGACACAGAAATTAACATCTCTTCCTTCCCTACGAATCACCACTACCCCTAAAAGACGCCACCATGCCTTCAGCCTGGCTGGACACTGCAACCGGCACTTCGCCCTGCCTCGGCACTTCGCCTCTTGGCTATATATTGTTACGGTGAGATGTGTTTATTCGGGGATGACGATCAATGAGAGAGGCCTAGGGACCGAAGGGACCACAGTGCTTGCTAGCGTCTTCTTCCTCTGCTTCTAAGCATCCACCGCGTACCGTAGCATTTCCCCCCTGGCAGACGATGCCCACCGGGCGAGTCACGTCGTGTCCCGATGGTGGAAACGTTTAAGGCGGGCGACATGGACGACGTCGGTTTTGCTTGAGCGACGGCCAGCAGACAGGAGTCGAGATATCACGTAAGTGACATCACTGAGGCGTGCGATGACGACGAAGGGGCCGGTATAGTGGGCCAGGAACTTTTGGTATAGGCCACGCTTGCGAAGTGGTGTCCATAGCCACACCAAGTCGCCTTTCTCATACGACACGGGCTGATGACGCTTGTCATAACGGATCTTTGAGCGGTCTTGAGAAGCGAAGGTTCGAAGGCGTGCGATGCGTCGGGCCTCTTCTGCACGGCAAAGCGTTTCGGCCAGTGAAGGCTCGTCGGTTTCAGAATATGGCAGAATCGAATCAAGAGCTGTGCGGGGCTTTCGTACATATAGGAGATAGAAGGGGCTGTATCCGGTGGTTTCATGTCGTGCAGTATTGTAGGCGAATGTTATGAAAGGCAAAACAGTGTCCCAAGTTTTGTGAGCTGAATCGACATACATTGAAAGCATGTTAATGAGAGTTCTGTTGGTGCGTTCAGTTAGACCGTTAGTCTGCGGGTGGTACGGGGTGGCATGACGAAAACGGGACATAGAAAGGCGCAGCAGTTCTTCAACCACATCAGCAACAAATTGCCGGCCACGATCACTGATAATGACACGAGGAGATCCGTGTCGTAATATAATGGATGACAGCACGAAGCGGGAGACCTCAGCGGCTGTTGCAGCAGGAATCGCCGCACTTTCGGCATAGCGGGTTAGGTGATCGACGCACACTATAATCCAGCGGTTGCCCGACGTTGATAGCGGAAAAGGGCCGAGCAGGTCAATACCGACGACTTCAAACGGTGAAGCAGGGGGTGAGATGGGATGGAGAAGTCCTGAAGGGCCGCTAGTTGGACGCTTGTGGCGCTGGCATAGCTCGCAGCTGGCAACGTACGCGGTTACACTCTGGCGCATTTTCGGCCAGAAGAATCGTTCCTGTGTGCGCTGAAAGGTCCTGGCAAAACCCATATGCCCAGAAGTAGGGTCGTCGTGCATTGCTTGGAGCACGTCACGTCGCAATGTTCTTGGCACAACTAGAAGCAAGCGGGCGCCATTGCTAGAGTAATTCCGCTTGTACAGAATGCCATCCTTTACAAGGAAACGACGTTGACCACGCGCTTCCGATAGAAAGTAATGAGCTAAGCTGCTGTCGCTGCGTTGCTCCCTGCGAAAAGTGGCAAGGTCGGGAAATGGAGGGTCAACAACCGCCAAGTATTCGTCGAAATTGTCTGCGTCGCAGTCGGTCGTCGGTAGAGGAAACCTTGACAGACAGTCAGCATCGGCATGACGGCGACCACTCTTGTAAGAAATCTCAAAGTCATATTCTTGCAATCGTAGGGCCCAACGAGCAAGACGGCCAGATGGGTCACGTAATCCGGTGAGCCAGCATAAAGAATGATGGTCGGTGACAATTAAGAATCGGCGCCCATACAGATACGGACGAAACTTGTGGACGGCGAACACGACCGCGAGGCATTCTTGCTCCGTTACAGTGTAGTTGCGTTCAGGCTTACTCAGACAGCGACTGGCATAGGCAACCACGTGTTCTAGGTCGTCATGGCGTTGTACCAAAACAGCCCCGAGGCCTATACCACTGGCGTCGGTGTGTACTTCAGTGGGAGCAGCTGGATCATAGTGGCGAAGTACGGGCCCAGAGGTAAGGAGAAACTTTAGCTGTGAAAACGATGTCTCACAATCTGCTGACCACTGGAAAGGCACGTCTTTGTTGAGTAGACACGTCAGGGGGTAAGCTAAGTCGGCAAATTTAGGCACGAAACGGCGGAAATATGAGCACAAGCCCAGAAAACTTCGTAGCTCTCGTAGTGTCCGCGGTTGTTGGAAACTACTAACTGCAGCAACCTTCTGGGGGTCAGGACGAATGCCGTCTTTGTCAACAAGATGACCGAGAACCAGAGTCTCACGGTTTCCAAAGTGGCACTTCTTAGAATTCAAGGTGAGTGAAGCTCGCTCAAGCGCTGTAAGTACTATGTCAAGACGGCGATTGTGCTCTTCAAATGTGCGGCCAAAAATGACGATGTCGTCAAGGTAACATAGACAAATTTCCCACTTCAGTCCTCGCAGAATAGTGTCCATAAAGCGCTCAAACGTTGCTGGGGCGTTACATAGACCAAACGGCATTACATTGAATTCAAACAAGCCATCCGGGGTGACAAAGGCTGTCTTCTCCTTGTCATCTGAATGCATGGGAATTTGCCAGTAACCAGACCTTAGATCCACGGAGGAAAAATACGAGGCACAATGCAAGCAGTCAATGACGTCATCAATCCTGGGAAGCGGGTATACGTCTTTTTTGGTGATGGAATTGAGGCGCCGATAATCCACGCAGAATCTCCAGGAACCGTCTTTCTTTTTTACAAGTATCACAGGTGCAGCCCAAGGGCTGCACGACTCTTGAATGACGTTCTTCTTAAGCATGTCTTCGATCTGTTCAGCAATAATTTTGCGCTCTGCAGATGAGACTCTATATGGTTTCTGCCGGATAGGATGCGCGGATCCTGTGTCGATAACGTGACGGGTACGTGACTCTGGTACTCCATGTGGTTCATCGCTCTGTGCAAAATCAAAGATGGTGGCATGCTTGACCAAGATGTGAGCCAAGGTCTGGCGCTTTTCTGACGACAAGCACTTGTTGATCATGCTCAAGAACTTCGCCTCCGTAGGGTGAGTCACAGGAACATGACTCACTGACTGGTCGCCTAAGGCTGCAATACAGCAGTCAGTCACTTTCCGTTCGAAAAGAGCGAGTCGCATCCCATTGGCCAGCACCACAGGCTCATTAGCACAATTTAGCACCCATAGTGAAGATAGCCCATCGGTGATAGAAAGCACGCAACGGGGCACGAACACATTTTTCTTAGCGCAGTTGAGAGGGACCGGCTCCACGAGGACATCAAACGCGCCAGTGACTGCAGCAGAGCTATCAACTGGCACCCGTTTCATCGACTGGGGATGCTGTTACGGTGAGATGTGTTTATTCGGGGATGACGATCAATGAGAGAGGCCTAGGGACCGAAGGGACCACAGTGCTTGCTAGCGTCTTCTTCCTCTGCTTCTAAGCATCCACCGCGTACCGTAGCAATATTAAAGTAGCCAGCAGACGGCAGGGGCTACGTCGGCAACCGTAACGGCTATCGCTTCCTTCGCTACAAAAGTATCTCAGAAGCAAGAGCATGAACACTATGAATATTTTAAAAGTGCTTTGGCATAATACGTGGAGTAGCGCCCCAGATGTTCTTCTCAGTTGTGTTAAGAGCGTTGTAAAATCCCGCTTAATTACGGGGCCCTAGTCTATGCTTCCGCGGCACCAAGTGCTTTGAAGATGCTGGATCCAGTGCATCTTCTAGGTGTTCACCTTGCTCGGATGCTTTTATTTTTATTTCCAATACCTTCCAGGACCAGCCCGGCAGAGAGCCTCTACGCCGTCTCAAATGAGTAGACGCTTCGCCTCCAGAGATCGAGTCCTTCCATTCTGTATTTGCTTATAGGTGATGCATAGAGTATTCTAAACGAATTGTCCACCGATCAGTTATTCCAAAACCTTCTTGCATTCAGGGAACCGTACACACTGCGGGTAAGACGCCTTCCCGAAGAAACGGATCTGTCACTCGACGGCCGCTGTTATGGCTCCTGGGGTGGAGCTCCCGCCGTGGCATTGGCAGCTCATAAGGTGCGACACACCCTTTCTAAAGGTGCCAAAGAACGCACCACTCGCTCACATGCGCATGCATTTCCTCGCAGTACAATCTAAATACTCTTGTCCGGAATTCTTAACAGATGCGTCGAAGTCTTACGCTGGAATTTCATAGGCGGCGGTCGGCCCGTTCTTTTCGTCCGCTGGTGTGCTACATCAAACCACAAGTACATCTTTACAGGGGGAGCCTATGCGATACTGGCGGGCGTGCAACACATTACACAATCAAATGTACCGAAGGGGGTTATCTACACAAATTCCTTAAGCGTAGTGAAGTCTTTGAGTAAAGTGAACAGGCGCGAGAAGCCCGTACTAACGTCTCTTTTTCAATAATGTGCGCTCCTTATGCATCGAAGCTAGAAGCCGTACTGTGCTGGTTGTAAGGGCACCGAGAGACCAAGGGGAATGAACTCGCCGATAAGCTAGCCACATCTGCTCTCTGGTGCCAAAACTCCTTATTCATCAGTGGCAGTCCCTGCAATGAACTTCAAGCCATTCATGAAGAAAAAGTCGGGGCAAATTGCAGCGTCTATGGGACAAATGGGCAATAAAATACACATTATCACACCGCAACTTCGTAGGTGGCCTCCAGTATCTAGGACACACCGTACGCAAGTGTCACTCTGTAGACTTATAGGACATACACCTAGCACACACTCGCGCTTATTGTCAGGTGATGATGCACTGATGTGTGAGAAATGTGATAGCACTTCATCTCCTTTTCATTGCACGGAACTGGAAAAACAGAGGAGTCGCTTTCCACTAGACTTCCGGCAGCATCTCTCACTATATGCGTTTATGCTTTTAGGCAAAGAACCTCTTATTAAACACTAATAAAAACAGTGTACGTAATTTTAATTATATACATGTCGGCGACGTGTAGCGCGGCCGCTACACAGAGGCCGGTGATGGCGTAGCGGCTTTTAAAAGCAAACGCACGCCTCCATGCCTTTGGGCACAAATGCTCTGAGGAGGCTTGCATGCTATTTTAACAGTTTAACATATCGCAGGTTTTTAATTACAGACTATCTCTTATCATCATCAGCAGCAGCCTGTTTAGGTCCACTGCAGGACAAAGGCCTCTCCTAACGATTTCCAATCCACCCTATCCTGAGCGAGTTGGTTCCACTTTATGCCCGCAAACTTTTTAATTTCATCGCTCCATCTAACCTTTTGCCTACCTCTGTTGCGTTTTCCCTCTCGTGGTATCGATTCCGTCGCTCTTACTGTCCACCTATTATCCTTCCTCCTCATGACATGTCCTGCCCAGGTCCACTTCTTTCTTTTAATTGATAAGATAATATCGGTTACTCCTGTCTGTTCTCTGATCCATTCCGCTCGTTTTTGTCTCTTAGCGTTACCCCTATCATTTTTCTTTCCATTGCACGTTGCGTGCTCCTTAGTTTCATCTCTAGTTTTTTCGTTATTCTCCATGTTTCTGCACCGTACGTTAGTACTGGGAGGATGCAGTGATTGAATACTTTTTGCTTTAATGAGAGCGGTAAGTGTCCGGTCATGATTTCGTAATGCCTTCCGAATGCTCTCCAGCCCAGCCTTATTCTAAGGAGAATTTCATTTTCCTGGGTAGGAGTTCCTGATATTAACTGTCCCAGATATACATATTCGTTTACACATTGTAAGGGTTCATTGTTGATTTTAAATTCCTGTTCCTTAGCTAAGCTATTGAGCATAACTTTGGTCTTTTGCCTATTCATTTTTAATCCAATTTTAATGCTTTCCCTGTTTAGGTCATCAATCATGTTTTGTAATTCGTCACCATCATTGCTAAAGAGCACAATGTCGTCTGCAAATCTTAAATTGTTTAGATATTCTCCGTCTATTCGAATGCCCTTTTCTTCCCAGTCTAGACGTTTTAAAGACTTCCTCTAAACATGCAGTGAATATCATTGGGGATATTGTATCTCCCTGTCTCACACCTCTCCTGGTCGGGATTTCTCTGCTTCTCTCATGTAGGAGTAGTGTGGCTGTGCAATCTTTGTATATGTTGTTTATGGTTTTCACGTATACGCCAGGTACGCTGCTTAGCGCGGTACCTGGCGTATATCTCTTATATCACTGCCATAATTTTGTTCGATATTCTTACGCCTCTTTTAGACAACGGGTCATTGAAGATGTCATTGCCATGATCTTATTCAATGTTTTAGGCCTCTTTTAGACCGAACATGATCTCTCATGTCAGTGTCACGATTTTATTAAATATATATTTTACGCCTCTACTCAGCGATTTTATTATTGCGAAAGCAATTATATGGACAGCCTCGATGGGTGTTTGCTGTTGCCGTTGCCGTCGCCGTCCGTAGAAAGTTCGAATTGATAACTCCCGCGCATCGTACGTCTTACCCGCGGGTAAAAGCACCCGAGCCGGGCGGTCGTGCGCCGCTAAAGTAGAGGTCACCGAGCCCGGCCCATCTCCATCGCCAGGAGGGCGCGTGCGATAACATCACCCTGCTCGGGAGGCCCGCGCCGTAGTGGTGGGGAGACGCCCTGCCCATCTTTTACGGCTTCAAAAATCCTCGAGTGTTGTCGCTCGAGGAGCCACTGTGGACATTGCGCGGTCGCCATCGCTGGCGCGCGCGCTATCTCGGCTGCCATGAGACGTGCTGCGTACAACGTAGCAGTGCCTTGGTCATGTGTTTCATTCCGAGCGCCACGCAACGCCGACAATGCCCTCGCCACATAGCGCTCACGCGAATGCGTACTCGAGTGCCGGAGGGAACGCGCTCGCTTGGTGCCGTTGTGTTGGGCCAGGTTTCTCGATGGTGCAAAATGCACGCTGCTTAGCGCGGTCGCGCGATGTGAACCGTGTGCCAGAAGGCACCAAAACAACATTACTTAGCCGGGAGCTTTGCTGGGCCGTTGTCTGTGCTGCTCGATCCTCACACAACTCGACCCTCACCTGCGTGCTTACTTAATAAGCCCACGTTCAATACATTTCAGAATGTCCCTAATGCTCATCGTCTTACTTCGAATATCATATGCATTGCTATCACATTCATTGCTTCACATTTCTAGCGAAAGTGTGATATTTAGGACCATCCACAGTTGTATACCATCGGAGCATCACAGCCCATTCGTCACTAAACCCTTCAGTTATTTTACATGGCGCTTTTAAGCCACAATTGGACATTGCACTACGAAACGACAAATATAATCAAGGATGCCCTTATGGACGCATTGGTGGTTTATTGTTATGTGCCCGGTTGCTGAGCCTTAAAAAGGCATTATATCTCTACCACGGAACCCCGGAAATCTACTCTGGGGGAAGGCTGCGAGCGTGCGACCGCGTTGGACGTGCAGCACACCGGCTCCGTCGATTTTTGATAGGCACTCCTGATTACCTCTTCGGACATCCGAGAAAATCTCACCACCTTCACCGGAATGTGTTCCGCTTTATCTGGATGCCTCCCTTCCGCAGGTGGGCCCCTTTGACGACTTTTACGGGCAATTTACGTCTCGACCACACCGGCGGCGCCGCTAGGCCTAACGGCCGTGGCGCCCAGGAGTGGAATGGACGGCCCGGCACTGCAACTGCAACCGTGGCGGATATCCAAGTTGCATATGACCCTGACAGCATGATGTGGCACACAACCGTCTTC